>JADWQK010002205.1:0-185114 GCA_017933935.1 Sesamia nonagrioides
CTGAGGGAAAAAAAGTTTATTTTATTAGTGGTTATTTATTTCAAGATTATATGTATAATGTATATAAATATTTAAGAACTCAAATTGCTGTGGAACTCTTAAGGTCGAAATGAAGCTGGCTACTGAAATTCCATAGTAATTAAAGAAATTATTTATTTATTTAAACTTTATGCACAAACATTGCACAATGGCGGACTTAATGCCTCAGGCATTTTCTACCAGTCTACCTTGAGGTGATGCAGAGACAAACATGGTAGGTGCAAATAAATTAAAAGAAAGAAAAAAAGTATTAAAAACATTATAATAAATACATGCATACAAAATATAAACATAGAGAGAGACAAAAAAATTATAGAGAAAAAAATAAATAAATTATATGGAATCTGCCAATTTCTTACGTAGATATTCCCGAGCTTTAACTTTAAATGTGTACCGACTTGTCAACGTCCTGATATTCTGAGGAAGGTCATTTCAAAGGAAAACCGCCTGGACAAGAAATGAAGATTTAAGAAAACCAGTGTGGTGAATTATCAGGATGGTCTCTTAAGCTTTGATACTTCATATGAAAGAAACCTTTCTCAAATCTACGCCCAGTAAGTGGATGGATCCAATATTTACGAAATTTGCGTTGACTTTTTTTTTTCTATTTTTTAGTATCAGAGCAACAACACATGCTGCTACCTCGAAATCCATCCTCAGACTGCGGGTCGTATCGTATCGCGTTTTTTAATCGTGGTGTGTGCGTCCCACAGAACCTACTAACACTGGTTAATAAAAATATATGATTGTGTATTAAAACTACGCTGTTAATTTATGATTTCAAGAAGTAGGTATGTGTTTGGTAGATCGCACAAGGTTTCCTTGGTAAACAGTAGACCCCAAGTCTACTCAAATTGGCCACCCCTGATCTAGAGTGTATCTGAGTAGTTGCGTAACAAACTATCAGTACCAATAAGTTCAACAAAGTTAACATTCACATCAACACACAGTTAACATTCTTTGCGCTGTATACGTTGTTGAGCAAACAATTTTTTAGAACTTATGAAGCAGCAGACTAGCAATATGCTTAAAATTTGGGTTGTAACGGAGCTTCGATTCCGTTACTGCGGAAGTTCCGTAAGAAATCGTATCTTCGCTTCCGCCTCCGCCTCCGCACATTTTTTGCGGAGTTATAACGGAGGTTTATTATGTATTTATAAAATAAATAACGCGCAAGCTGCTACGCTCGATAACCGTCTGGCCGCGTTTGAGCGCGAAATGGTCAAGAATCCACTAGTGCGAGGCGGGAATGCGGCAAACACAATTTGTTTCTCCTTAATTTTCATTACAAGAAGGTAATATTTTTTCACCAAGTATACTACTATTAATGTACGTATTTAAAATAAAAAAATTGTTTTAATTAACCATAAATATCAATTTTTTCTATATGTACTTTCACCTTCGCCTTCGCCTCCGTTAACCTCCGCTTCCGCGGAGGTGAGACTCGTCGCCTCCGCATCCGCCTCCGCTAACAGGCCTCCGTTACAACCCTACTTAAAATGACTCCAATGGATAGCAATAGTGTGTTACACAATTAAGGTGCAGGACCCTGTCTTCTTTCCCCGTGTTCACGCTGAAACCCTGCGCAGCGCCGGGTCGGTCACCGTCGCATGAAAATTGTAATTTCTGTAACCCCTCATTAACGATATAAATGACTATCATAATTTGTGTGTGGCATACGCTCTAGCCTAAAAAAACTGTTGATGAGAAAGTCTTATCAATATTTGGCGACAACTGGTCCATAAAAACAAGTCTGAATAAAATATGTTTTATTGTTGATTAACAGGGGCTAATGCCACAGTATAAAAACATACAGTAGGTCGACGCATTTGATCTCGTGTAAAATGCCGACATCGTCTAGACAGTAACGCATCGGCCAGGGTTGTCACAAATAAACAATATTTATGAAATTACTTATTTATTGCAGATCAACATCGATAGCTGTATTATATTTAATAAATTTGCTATTTTTACTAAGAAAACAACTCGAGACAGATTTAAGTTATTTAGATGGCATTTTCGTAACCAGCACCCCCAATCGACCTCGGAATTAACATCCATATCATATTAATATACATTTAAATTGACGTCCGCATTCTTGGATTTCAAAAAGGATAGCTTTTTCGTAACTTTGGTGCTTCCACAATTATATTTGCTTAAAATTGACACCCATATTAAATTATAAAAAAATTAAGTCCGCCATTTTGGATGTCAAAAAGGATGGCTTCTTCGTTACAAGCACCCCAATTATACTCAAAATTGACACTCATATCAAATTATAAAACAAACAAATAAAAAAACAAACACGTGTTAGCCCTCAATGATAGATACCGAGCTACGAACATCGTTTTGTTCGCAGCTCGGGTGCCGCTTACCCGCGTCTCGTCCCTCACACCCCGCACGATTGCTCTGTCTAGACGTCTTCGTCGGACGACTATATGATTTTTGTCTGTAATATTCGGTCACCAGAGTGCAGTACTAGCGGCGCATACAGTAAAGATTTTTTAAGTGACGTATGGAGTCAACGTTTGTATGGAATGCAATATTCGTCGTAATTATAGACTTATGTGAAACTTAAAAAACAAACCCCTCTATTCATAAACGTTGTTTAAAGTTAGTGATTAGCGATTGTTTAATTACGTCACTTAACTTTAACCATCGTTTATAAATAATCGCCATAGTGTTTAAGGGGTTTACTTATACAAAAATGATGATTAAAGTTAAGTGACGTGCAAACGTCAAAAATGTATGGTCAAACAGTCGCTAATCATTAGTTAACTTTAAGCAAGGTTCATGAATAAAGGGTAAGTGTTTTAGTTTCACATAAGTCTATAATAGGCTATTTGACAGTATTCAATTATTTGTGATTTTTTGCTTTAATTGCATAAAATGAGGGTTCTTTATATCATTTACAAGAGTTTTAATAAAAAATAATAACAATTATTATATCCAAAACACAAAAATATGTTTGGCTTTTTGTTTCTCGCGCCACACATTGTGAAACGATCCGGATTGGCTAATGTCGCGATGACGTCATACGCTTGTTTCCGGCAAACTTATAAACCGTTTTTCGGGGGTTTTTATCGATTTATTTGTACAACCCAGTACAGTACACCACTTGTAAACCATTTTATTAGATAACAACAGCAAATAATAATTAAAAACAAACACCACTGAGAACCGAAAACCGCTTGTGACGTCATTTACCAGGCGCAACGCCATATTGCTGATTATATCGTTTTCCCGGCTTATTTGAATTTTGAATTTTTATTTGCATATTTCTTACGAAATACGTATTTAAAATTAAAAAAAATACTTTGGATGAACTTCTTAACCGCAACCAAGTAATTCAAGATAAAAATTATAAATCTGTCAAATAGCCTATTACGACGTTTAATTAGTCTATATAAATTCCGAAACCGAGGATGAAAATGTTATAAACCAAATGGATGAAACTTTCGCACCGGCTTAGAAGTGAATTCTAGTCATAGGATTTTCCTAGGTTTCTACGTAATTCGTACCTACATGAGCTTTTGCGAGTTGTGTTATTTATTACTTATTTATGGTGTTGATTGTACTATCCTTACATGTAAAGCGATCCTCCTGCGTGCGCTCTGGTTCGGCCAGCACCAGTGCAGGTTGGTAGAAGTCCTCAGATATTCGGACAAGTTTAGGATCAGCAGCTACGCGGCCGCCAGCAGTCAATAGCATATTCTAAAAAAAAACAAGAAAAACAAATGTTTATGCAGTTTGCGTGTGCAAGTACTGTCATAGAAAATAGTTTTACGCTTTATGAGATGGATTTTTATATAAAAATGTGAGGACAACAGATTACCATTACATTTATAATAATGGCATTAACCAATATAATACACAGATATGATACAGTGTGGCTACCATAAGTTTTCATTACGAAGACTCGATCATCGATATCGACGGCGTTGGACTCATCGATTGGCCCGCTTCAAGGTAGCAAAAACTGTCAACCAATGAGAGCGCCAAAAGCGGTTGATACGTATGATCGAGTCTCGTAATGAAAACTCATGTTAGCCACACAGGACATTAAAACAACACTGATATAAATAAACTATATCTACGTCAATGTTTTATTAATAGAAGATAGGATAATTCAAACTGATTATTAGTTAAGTACTATGACTTATAAGGTCATGATGTACAATCCAATTATTTCTGACAGTTTAAAGATTAAAACCACGCTAGAACTAGCTGGTACTAGATAATATTATTTATTTATTTTCTTAACCTAGTTTACAACACATTAAGATAAAAGCCATGTCCCGCAAAACCGTTTTCACGGTTTGTCTGTGGGAACGGAACAAACAGTGTATCAACAATAATTAATTATTACTAGCGCGGACATTTAAATTAGTATCTAGCAAAGAAGTTACATTATTTACAAATATTATGTCTTACAGAATCGCTTACAGACTACTGCCACAGTAAACAGAACAGTAGATTATCTAAAGCCGCCCGCAGAGTTATTTGCCTACTCTTGCGTTGAACCCCAGGGTTGTCACTACAACACAGTAATATTCACAAGCTTAAATGATATAAAACATGAGAATTAAACAATAAATAGTTCTTATGAAAAAATAGACATTAGTAAAGCTAAGATTATGTATGGGTAGCGAATATTTAAGACATGATACCTTACTTTAATTAAACCGCAAAACTTTTTAGCCTCATTAGTTTCTGAGATACAATTATAATTATTGTTTATATGGGTACTGTGTAATGATTGTTTATATAATCGGATTGCATCAGGTAGCTCAAATGCAGCAAAGGCACCGCTCGCTATTAAGAGTCTACATTCGCGTGCACCTCGCGTTGCTGTTGCCGACGCGCGCGTCGGAGGGATTAAAGGTTAAAATGTTATAAATAAAATTCTACGCAACCCTAAGCATCAGTCGGCCACATTTTACTATAATTTTATTAACTTAATATCATGATTAAGACGCCATATTTGGATCAAACAACACATAAGACAATAGAAAAAAAATAGTAATTTGTAGTATTGATTATTGTGAAATTGCACTTATTACACTATACGCGACAAATACGTTTACTTAAACGATATTTCGTACTCAATCCTCTGTTTTATAGTAAAACTGGGCTTCTTCAAATAAACTTAACTTTAAACATAGTATTCAGGAAGTAAATCTGGGAATACAAGTATATGAAAAAATGCGACTCGGGTACGCTCTTAATAAAGCAAATAAACTGTGAAACAAACAATGCAATATATCACATTTTCTAATAAGATTTAAGTTAGGTATAAATAGGTACTTAATTTCTGGTTCAGTAGGAAGTATGAAGAATGATAAGTCCGGGTTTGCGAAATCGTTATAGAGGCACCCAAAAACACTACAATATATTTTTCCCCCTTTTGAAGTCATGATACTCGTAATAATTAATATTATGTTAAGTGGCCGGCGAGAGTTGACGAACGCGAGCGGTCATGTAATTTACGCGCGTGCTCACAGTCACGCTCACGCGGCACAGCCCATACTGCCCTCATGTTATTTCTAAGCTATATTATGCCAGCGTGTGCGTGAAATCGCGTACCGACACGGCGCACGGTGCGCACGCAAACATTCAAACCGAGAGCAGCTCGTTTGTATGAAGATGTTTTACTGTTCTGTCCACTGTGCTACTGAGTAAGAACATTTTAAGTGATCTGGCAAATCTAATAGAAATGTCGTGGTGGCCTAGTGGTTAAACCACCAGTCTCACAAGTATGAGTGTGCGGGTTCGATACCAGGTCAGGCAAGTACCAATGTAACTTTTCTAAAGTTATATGTACTTTCTAAGTATATCTTGGACACCAGTGACTGAAGGTGAAGGAAAACATCTTGAGGAAACCTGGACTTTATAAGATTGAAATCGCCAACTCGCATTGAGCAAGCGTGGTGATTACGCTCAATCCTTCTCTATATGAGAGGAGACCTGGGCCCAGCAGTGGGACGATAAAAAGGTTGATGATGATGGCAAATTTTCCTTTTGTTTTCCGACCTCTTATGTCAGCAGGCAATTAATTGTTAACTCTTGGTACATTAAATTTACCTGCTGACACCATCTTAGTTGCGTAGTTACGGGTTACTAGCGAGTGACGCTCCCAGCTACCATAACTGCTAACCAGAACTATCATCATCAACCTTTTTATCGTCCTACTGCGGGGTACAGGTCTCCTCTCATACAGAGAAGGACTACCAGAATATATTTAGGCCAAATTCGATAAAGAATAGAGGTTAACAAACCGTTGCCAGGCAACGAGTAGTTTACGCCTAAAAGACAGATGTTAACCACCTTTTCTAGATAGATGATTTTCATAAAAGTAATAATTCTACTTCCTACTAATGTAAACAGTTTATTTGATTAGATATTTATGATTTGGATAGAATGCTTAACCGATTAGAATGAAATATGACACACATGTAAGCCAATTTCCTAATAGGTTAAATTTTTTGATACATATATATTATACTTAGTCCATACTTGAAAGTATTACAATGCATGTGTTATGCAGTTGATTTGAAAGTAATGAAAATACGCAAAATTGTATTGACAAATGCCTCAACTTTATTCATTGGTTGAATTCCACAATATGTGTTTAATACCTGGATTTCATCCATCTTTCTTTTTTTGTAGGGCTATCACGTAAAATTAATGTCGACTTTTTAATGGTTTTTCGAAATACCAAGTTATTATGCATATTATTTTAGTGATTCTTTTTAAATATGCTGCAATAGGAATTGTTAATAAATAATTTGCACGTAAAAGTCGATAATCATGTAAATAATAGGAGATTTATGAGTTGTGATAACCCTAAATCGGTTTGTTTACCTCTATTCTTTATGGAGCTTGACGAGAATTTAAGTATTTATGCTTTAGGCTGACAGGAAGAATTTTACAAATTTTTAACAACTTATTGTAATCATCTTTACTCATCTTTATATTTGAGCACGGTTAGTCATGTAGGTATGACAATGGGCCAGGAATTTGGCGCATTGTCATACATATGGGAGAAAATGTAGATATAGGTGTGCTGGTGAGTACGTTTGTTTGAGTGTAGATATGAGAGGGGAGTGTAAGAATGTATAAGTGTATACGTGATGCGTATGGGACAGTGTGCGTACTTCTAAGGCTGCTTATGAGCGAGAATGTGTGTATGCAGCGAAAGCGCTTATTGGTAGATAAATGAGTGACCTATCAACGAAGCCCGCAAGCCTGTCTTATCGAATAGTTTTTGATGTGAAAACTTCTTCATTGGCGTCTTGCACATTTATTGGGATGGGTAAAAAATGATTAACACGCGTCAGGTCATGTGTCCTGATTGAAAATTCGTAAGAAGTATCGGGCGCGGCGTAAAAATGTAAGTAATATGCCGCTCTCATTCCACCCCGTTTCGTAGAAGCGGCGCAGAGCGCTTACGCATGTACTACAGCAGCCTGCTAAGCGCATCATTTAAAATTTCATGTTTGTGTATGATACCAGCGCAGGCACGGTGACGGCGTGGTCGTGGAAGGCACGCGGCACGCAGCGAGCGCGCCAGTATGGCGGCAGCGATCTTCCCGTCATCATCCCATTCCATAAACGCGGCTCCCTCCCGTTTATCACACAAAGTCTGACTCGGCGAGGATGGCAAACGCAACGCAGATATGCAATGTGATTTGGCGGACTCCGCGGATCAGCAAGGCAAGGTGGATGGCCTAGGGCGGCGGTGGAGGGCGTATACTCACCGCTGGCCAGACACTGCAGCCGACCCCGCCTCCAGTCGTAGCGGTTCTCCGTTCCGCTGGCCCAAGGAGGGGAAGGCCAAGTGTGTGCGCCTGTGTTAGCGCGAACGCTTGCGCACCTTTAACATATCCTGCGCATCTGACCGCTTCCGTTAAACTGGACTCCGAGTTCGCAAAAGTCCTGTGGCGACGGGTAGAGGTAGAGAGGTCTGGCCTGATGTAGCTGGGCTGTGTCTGATACTTGCACTCAGGCGGTCTCGGGGGTGTTAGTACACGCCGTGGTCGTTTTTGCACTGCATATTTGGGACGAAAGCGCGGATTCGGCAGCACCCGGGATGACAAAGCAGCAGTGGCGAAGAGTCCATACAAGCCGATTCCCACCGGGTTACCTTTCAAAAATCAGTTCCATATTCATACAAAAGTATTTACATTCTATTTCATTAACAAAGTATTATTAATCAAATGCCTGCGCGATTTACAATAGCAATAGTACTTCTTAGCAATACCCTAAGTATCACATTTCATTTTATAGTCGTAAATTAATCAGCGCTTAAATTTTTCGTACATTACATTGAAGGGAACTCGACGAATTACAGCCTACCTCGGTCAAACGTTTTACTATGAGGCGAAAAGAGACAGAGCGTGTCAGACATCTCTTTCCAATGATCGCTAACCGTCCGTAATTTTTGAGAAAAGATAGGCTGATGCCGACCGGGTTGCAGTTCTCTCCTCTCCTCTATTAGAATGAGACAAAGAAACGTTATAATGAAATCCTTCGCAAGTCATATTATTTTTATTTTGGCATATTTTCGTGTTCCATTTCGTTTGGTTGAAAATAAATTATTGTTAGTATGTGACATGTGTTCGTTTTTCGTGTTTTTCGTTTGTTATATTTTAATATTTGTGGTATTTAAACTGTGACTGATTCTGTAACGTAATTTAATCGCAGATTTGGTTAAATACTGTGTATTTTGTTTGTTATTATGGCTTTAATTCATATAGAGTGCTGCTCAACTGACTACCTGCTGAATGAACTTAAAGTCTTACGTCAGCGTCGTTAAATAAATTGGACACCTATGAGCTTTTTTTACAGCTCCAGAATACGTCTTTGAAAGACGCATTTTCTCAAGTTTCGACTCTTTGCAGTTTAATTCTGACCCTCCCCATTTCAGTAGCTTCAGCTGAGCGGTCATTTTCTGCTTTAAAACGCATTCACACATATGTGCGAAACTGCCAAAAAGAGCAGAGATTGTCCGATTTGGCTATCACGTCAATTAAAAAAAATTTGCTTAATAAAATGAAAAGTAATCCGAATTTTTATAACATCATTTTAGCTCATTTTGTTAAAAAAAAAACAGACGCATTGCATTACAATATAAATAACGTTGTGATTGTGTATAATTTGCTTTATTTTTGCTTAATATTTTTGTTGGTTTTGGATCGGTGTTTGTGTGGTTCGGTTTTTAACACTATTATTTTTGTAATTTTTTATTTTATTTTTTCTTGACTCTTATTCCCTAACAATAGGTACTTAACTTAGTACTTACTAACAAGCATGCATGTGTGGTATGGAGATGCACGTCGAAAAAGGCTTTTTTTTTCTTTTGCTGCCGCTTTTATCATACTTGAAAGACACTGTTATCAAATCATCAGTCCTTTTTTGTATGGTGAAGGTGGGGCTTTTAATACTATTCTTATCTGAAGACCTCCTCCAAGATATCCTGCAGTAGGTAAGTGTTTAAGTGTTTATTTTTTTGGACCGGCTTCCCTTTGTCAAAATTTCACCCTTCGCCACTGCAAAGCAGCCCTGTTTAGGGTGGCACTGCTTTCCTCGCTCAGCCGGGGAGGGGGCTAGAAAAGGTGCCCTAAGAAAATCTCGTCCCACTATAAGAGGTGGTAGTACCCGCGGTTGCCATCGCATCACTTAAATCGTGGTCGACGTCGCAAGAAATATAGTAACCAAACGTCTGTTATGACATTCGGCGCGTGGAACGTGAGAACCCTTCTTGATCGAGATGCAAATGCCTGCTCTGAACGCAAGACCGCCATAGTAGCTCGGGAACTTCGTCGTTACAACGTTGATGTGGCTGCTCTCAGTTCTGGGTAGACATGGAGTTGGCAACATGAACAGTAATGGTCAGTTGCTACTCAGTCTTTGTGCTCAATACGGTATGGCAAATTACGAACACTATGTTCAGGCTTGCCGCCAAGTACAAGACAACATGGATGAACCCAAGATCCAAGCACTGGCATTTGATTGACTATGCCTTGTAAGGCAAAGAGATTTCAGCCAAGTGCGCATCACTCGTGTCATGCGGGGTGCGCACTGTTGGTCTGACCACCGACTTGTTATCACTAAGCTACGTCTGCTACAAAAAAGCTTGCGTCTTTGAACGTGAAGAAGCTAAATGATCCTGAGGTGAGGGAGAAGTATTTTGAACCGTTGTCTGGAAAGCTGTTGCCGATTATTGAGGCAGGTGAAACCGAGGCTGCCTGGGGATCTTTGTCATCCCATATCATGGTTACCGCTTCATCTGTACTTGGCAAAACACGCCGTCACAATGAAGATTGCTTTGATGAAAATGATGAAGCTCTACAGGTGGCTTTCGACAAACACCGGGATCTCTTGCGACAGCATGGAAGGCGACAAAGAAGCATTGAAGTGGTCAAAGCTAGTGACCAGGAATTACGCAAGCTGTCTCGTCAGACTAAGGACAAGTGGTGGCATGACAAAGTCATTCACATGCAATGGCTTTTTGACACCAACCAGCCAACTCGGGGAGTTCCACAGTGATGTACGTAGGCTGACTGGTACATCCTACTATGCAAAGGTGCCTTTAAGGTCTCTAGACGGTAGACAACTGTTGACTAGTAGGGAGGATGTACTAAAGCGTTGGGCGGAGCACTTCAATACTCTGCTGAATGTGGATAGTTCAACTGATCTTCAAGCCATCGGCTTAATGCCTCAACTCCCTCCTGTTCTTGAGTTGGACGAGCCACTATTGCTTGGGGAGGTTGTTACTGCCATCAGACAGCAGCAAAACCAAAAGGCGGCTGGCATTGACCTTATACCGGGAGAGCTGATCAAATACGGCGGAGAGGGGTTGCATGAGTTGATATGGAAGCTGTTTGCTCGTATTTGGGAGGAAGAGCGCGTTCCTGATATGTTTAAAGTGTCGCGTATAAGAACACTATATAAGAACAAAGGTAACCGATCCGACTGCAACTCATACCGCGGTATCACACTTTTATCGACTCCTGGAAAGGTTATTGCTAGAGTTCTCTTAAACCGCCTAAAGATATTGTCTGAAACCCAGTTCGGCTTCCGACCGGACCGAGGCACCTGTGAAGCGATATTTTCCGTGCGTCAACTACAGGAAAAGAGTAGAGAACAGGGTCGTAAGCTGTACCTCTGCTTTGTTGACTTGGAGAAGGCTTTCGACAGTGTGCCTCGTGAAGCCTTGTGGTTAGTGTTAGGTAAGCTGGGATGCACTGAAAAGTTTATGAGACTTCTTAGACTCCTACATGACGGCATGCAATGCTGCTTTGTTGTAGACGGTGCACAGACAGACTTCTTCCCCGTTACCTGTGGGGTGAAGCAAGGATGCGTCTTAGCACCAACTCTGTTCGCTTTATAGTTTGCAGTGGTAGTGGGAGAGGTATTACAAATTGTCCCACAAGGAGTTCGCATCCGCTTCCGCACCGACGGCGGTCTTTTCAATCTGGCTTGACTTGAGGCTCGCACCAACGTCTCACATGCACTGATTACTGAGATCATGTATGCTGATGGTTTGTGCTTCTTAGCAGAATCCCCAGACGGCCTACAACAGCTGATGTCCGCTTTTCATCAAGCCTGCCGTAAGTACGGCTTAAAAATCAGCGTCAACAAGACGGAGGTGATGCCCCTAGATATTCACGGTCACGAGACACTGAATATAAAGCTTGGTGAGGATGTGTTGAAGCAAGTGGACAAGTTTCGTTATCTGGGGAACACTATAAGTTCTGTGTGACCTTGATGCTGAGATCAACAGCACAGTCGGAGCTGCAGCTTTTGGCATGTTGTATTCCGAGGTCTTCTGCTCACATGACCTTAAGCTAGCTACGAAAATATCCGTATATATGGCAATTGTGCTGCCAAACCTTCTATATTCCGCTGAGACATGGTGTGTGTACCGCCGCCACATACGTACTCTAGATCGTTTTCACCTTAAATGTCTCCGATCCATTATGAAGATCAAATGGTCTGACAGAAAGCGAAATACCGAAGTCCTGCGACGAGCCAATGTTGGTGGCATTGAGGCTTATTTAATGCGTCGACAGCTTCGGTGGTGCGGACACGTATCACGCATGGCGGACGAAAGAGTGGCGAAGCGCATCTGCTTCTCTGAGCTGGAGGAGGGCAAGCGAAAGCATGGCGGACAACTCCTCCGGTTCAAGGATGTCTTAAAACGACACATGAAGAGATGCAATATAAAACCCTCTGAATGGGAGCGTCTGGCAGCAAAACGGTCAGAATGGCGCAGAATGGTGTACGGACAAGTACGCGAGTTTGAGGAGCAGCGCAAAGCTGACCTTGATGCCAAACGCGACTAATTCTTTAATTGGTCGCAGGTGATGGCAGCCATCGCTGCCATCACATACAACTACTTCGACGGCGTGCTTACGTGCCCTCAGTGCGCACGAAGTTTCGCCGCCAAGATAGGCTACATAAGCCATCTTCGGGCGCATGAGCGCCAAATCATCGGCTAGGAGTCGAAGTGGTCGCCGTGGCCGAAATCCGTCGGGAACATCATCATCATCAAACGAATATGGTATTTAACACATACTTAAATATTAATTACGTTTACAAACATATAAACTCACATACCCAAATAGCCAGACACGGAACAACTATTTGTAGGTCGTACAAATATATATTTGTTCCGTGCGGGAATTGAACCCGCGACACGCAGCGCAGCAGTCAATAGCTTAACCACTGCACTAACCATGCCATTCCTTAGTCATTCCAAAAAAATCTAAATATGCACAATGTTAAAGTTCGAGTTTTCACTTCTACTAGCACCCTGGATTAGGTACAGACGACAGTTACGGGGCTATTGCCTCAGGGGAACCGAGTGGTTTTAGTGGGTATTCCCGGCTCCGGCTGGGCGAGTCCCACACACGCCCGTCTAGCTAGCGGCGGGTACGGTGCGTAAATGCATTTCCACCCGATAAAAAAAAAAAATACAGACGACAGCACATCAAGCTACTACAATGTGTCAGGTTTCCTTATTAGATTTTTAACTTTCTCTCTAAAGCATTAAGGCTCAAGGTTGATTGGGGATATCTGACAGTTTGGGGGAGCTTGACCTGCTGTCGTCGGTACAACCCGTTGTTTGTTGTCACATGTCTGTACTGCAACAATTAAGTTTTCAGCATATAACAAATAATCACTTATTTATTTACTGTCATCTTGAAGACAGATTTTGAACACAGATATTAATTGATGAATAAAGAAATCCGATATTATTGTCCATAGTAACATATTTTATGCTCGCAACTGACTTTTCCTTCAAATTCCTCCTTCAATCTAATAAAAACATAAACTTACCTTTAAAATTTCGGCGTCGAGTACGCTAAAGGGCGGCATGCAGTAAAACGTGATGCCTTCAAATAACTTTTGTTTGGCGATCCGGGAGCGCCTGGGTCCAGGTTCACCTGTGCAATCTAGAGCTTCGTATAGTTCCTATAAGAATACAATAGTTATTTATGCACTGTCAAGCAATGATAGCTACTGTAATATAAGTGATACTTTGTGCCACAAAGCAAATCATAGTGTCACAATAGATCAGCACGAGTGTTACAATAGCTGTTTGCGACAGTGGCATACAAAACTTTTTCTAAAACCTTGAAATAAATGCAGATAAAAGTTAACAATGGCGCGAAAATAGCGTAGCGCGTGCGAAGTCTATATAATCCCACAAATGAAAGGCAAAGGCAATTCACCCATACAGCCTAATAACATGCTATGTTTAATCGTGACGCAAATACGCGCGCTTTTTGCATAATCATATGTTGATTTTTTGATGTCATAGCCATAAAAAAAATCTAAAGTTTCATTGTAGTACGGTTTACCCATGTGGAAATGGTCATCGTAACACGACTTGGCAGGAATGAATACCATTGAGATATGACCTATGGTTATGTATTAAGCAAATTACCAAATGGTCGTAGAAAAAATAAATTACGGTATTGTCTTAAGAAACCTGTTAAGTGATCCGTTTCCGCGAAAGTCCTAATTTTAATGCATATGAGAATGTTACATTGTTTGCCATTGTTTTGAGATCAGCTTTTACTAGGCTAAAGTAAAATAACGGACAAAAGTGAACCCTTGAAGCAACTCATTGTTCAACGTATCTGGACTCAACATTTGTGAAGCACTTACAATATTGCATCATATTGCATCCCATTGAACCAATTCGTATACAATAATAGTCTAGTAGTATCTGCCATGCCGTTAAGTGCATATTTGAATCTGTATATTTTTAAATATTTATACAATATGTAAAGAAAACCCTGTCCGATCCGTGAAGGCATTGTTAGGTATCGATAACTGATTCTACTAATGCCTACAAAGACAGGCAAAACTTAAAAAAAAAAATCGCCCTAAAAAAATAAATATTATTTCGCAAAAAGAGGTAACTTAATACACGTGCGATAAGCAACCCCATTCCGCGGGCGGCGGGGGGCAGGGCACGCGGCACCTGTGACGTGGTCGCGTCGCTATTCGCTTATAATAATACCGGTGTTGTCACTTTTTTAAAAATTACTAAATTTCGGGGAAATTGGAATTAATTCCCGGGAAAAAACGATTATTTCAAAATTCATTAGTATTGTTAATAGGATGATTATGTAAAATTTTATGTTATAATTGGTCAAGTGTTTACCTAACCTTTATTATCCTTATGGGTCGGACAGGGTTTTCTTTACATATTGTATACTAGTGCTTGACCGCAATCCCGCTTGATGGTAAGCAGTGATGCAATCGTTGATGGGAAAGCACGCTAGTTTATTAAGAGCCTATTCACTCAAAAAAAAGTGAGAGAATAGGAAGAAAGACGACAGTTGAGCGAGGTGATGCAATGTTAAACCCAACAACACGACCAACGATGCTGCGCCAGAGGGAGATTGATCTGGAGACCCTCCACGAGCAAACTCCCGACACAACAACATTTGGCGCCCTGTACCCGGCACACATCTCAACACAGTTGTGTCTAAGCAGTTACTCAGACCCGTCCTCCGTACGGCTTCACCAGACGTCATGCCGGAACACGACTAATCGCTTGGTGGCAAGACTTTGTGTGGTGGGTGGTAACTTCTGCCGGCAGCCGATGTTATGGCCTATCACTGACTAACCGTATATTTTGTGTTTCTTAAGCTGATGATACATTAGTTTATTAAAATATCCGTTATGTACAAAATGTATTATATAACATATCTTCGTTAAGCTCAAGTGTATCGTGCAACTTAGCGGACGATTCGTTTAGTTATATCTATATGACGTATGTGAATGCTTCAGTGAATTAATTCATATCGCAATTTATATTTTAACTCTTTACTTTCTGTGCGCACCATCGACCAATTTTTATCGTATGATCGTGCATATTAAATATCTATAGGGATGCCGCAATCCCGACTCATGGAAGTCTGAAATGTTTCTCTGCAAGATGCCTCGCTGTGGATTTGAACCCTCGGAAACTCTAAGCATTGCCCATTCCATATGTCGCAGAGACTTTGAATTTATAGATTAGCCGTACCATGAGTGTCCAGGTTGCGGCTGTGTAATCCATAACTGGCAGGACACACTGATTGATGATTTTTCTAGCATCTGTGGAATACGCGACGGGAAGTCTCGACAAATCATACACACATAGACATTAGACAGGTGTTGTTATGTACTATGTATGTGATACACGTACGATGACCTCCAAAGGCGTCGCGTTAGATTAAGACAAGTACCTACAATGCTTACATTCATTCATTTCAATAATCACACTCAAAGATCCACTACTCGACGAAGCCTTGAGAGGCCTATGTCCAGTAGTGGACAGTTGAGTAAATATTGATGTTAATAATATTAGAAATATAATGTAATAGTTTACCTCATTAACAATTTCTTTAGTCTGCAAGGATTGTTTGACCCAGCCAAATGTCACAATCCACTTAGAAGCTGCTAATGCACACATGTATTTTACAGATCTGAAAGAAAGGAACATCTTATTTGTGCTAAGATTAGTTAAATAGAGCATCATTGACAATACATGTCAAATGTATGATTCTACAATGTAATAACTGTGTATGTAAAAATACACACAATGTTCAGAGAGCATATTAACACAGGGCAATGGACTTGAATATCGGTATAGTTCACAAACTTTTGTACTGATTGATGTTCAGAGAGCATATTAACACAGGGCAATGGACTTGAATATCGGTATAGTTCACAAACTTTTGTACTGATTGATGTTCAGAGAGCATATTAACACAAGGCAATGGACTTGAATATTGGTATAGTTCACAAACTTTTGTACGGATTGATGTTCAGAGAGCATATTAACACAGGGCAATGGACTTGAATATCGGTATAGTTCACAAAATTTTGTACTGATTGATGTTCAGAGAGCATATTAACACAGGGCAATGGACTTGAATATCGGTATAGTTCACAAACTTTTGCAAATCTCACCTTTGTGATTTATTCTCTTCATCAACTCCTACAACCAAGTGTGTGATGTCCTTTGAATACTTGTCCACATACCTCCATTTACGTTCATTACAAAGAGCTTTTACTTTTGCTATTTCGCTTAATGTTAGACATGAAGCAGCTAAACAATATCTTTTGTTATTCAACTCTATATTCCTAGCAGCGACAGATCTTATTGCGGGAGTTGTAGGCGTATTCTCAAACGCTTTACTCATAAATTCTCTTTCTTGTGTGGTCTTAGCAATCACGTCAGTAGTGGGACAAAGAGTTTGCTCAGGGTCATCATCATCATTTCTATTTTCAAAATTAAGTGATTTTCTAGCCATGGGCGTGGACTTATGTTTAATTTCTTCTGCGAACTTGTTAATAGTCAGTGGGGTCTCCAATGCTTGGTTTTGAACAGCCGTCTCAATGACAGTCACCTCTCTACAGCTTTTATTTGACTCAGACACAGTGTCTGTTAAATTGATGATACTTTTTATGGTTGATGCGGGTTTCATTACAGAAACCTTCTTTGTTTCACTTAGACTTATTTCTGATTGGTTGGATGTAGATGTACTGGCTCGTTTCATTTTAGGGATTGATAAGTTCCTTAAAAAAATAAAATGTAGTCGTGATTATTAGTACAATCAAGAGCATAAGTATACAAAAGCGATTTACTCCTTTATTTTTGAATGGAATTTTATGTTTCTATGAACATGGTATTTTCGAAACCATAGATTTTTGCAATGTATCGTAAATATTAATCTTTATGGTTTCAACTCTGAATACATACTTTTGTGGTGTTTCTTCAAAAACACTCTTATCATCATCATAGTCTTGTGACTTGTTAGTTTGATTTGTATTGATTATGCCATCATTGCTCTCCTGTGTAGAATTCAAATTATGACATAGAACTGGAGTTAAGAATTCTTCAACCTGTTGCGGAATCTGGAAAATACCATACATTTCTAAGTATATATAACTCAAAGGTGACTGACTGATTGACATAGTGATCTATTAAGTATCAACACACAGCCCAAACCACTGGAAGGATCGGGCTGAAATTTGGCATGCAGGAAAATGTAGGCATCTGCTAAGATGCGTATTACAGAACGTCACTCAAAACTCAAGCTCTACTTAAGTCTCGTTTGAAGCCTTTTGATTGGTTGAAACTAGTTTTAAGTAATGTTTAAGCAGAGATCAATGCTTGAGTTTCCTTCTGGAATACGGACCTAAGAAAGGATTTTGATCAATTTTACCCCCTGATTTATGATGAAAAATGCCACTTATCGCCGATTTTGTGAGTTAACAGCAGCAGGTTTAATATTCCCATTTAAGTTTGAACTTTAAAGAAATAATGGTGTCTTTCGAGGTAGTAAAAGTTTTGCCGGGAACTAAAAATCTAGAGATTGTATGAAGTAAAGTACTCTATGAAATAGTGTATTTCCTGCGCTTTTCAGATCTTCTATTTGCTCTTTTGTATCTCTTAAGGACATTTTCAGATATCATTTAGACATTCCTTTTAAATATAGCTTAAAAATAAATAATAAAAAAAACAATGCAATGTATTCAGATACCAATTAGCCCCATTGTTGCGATAATCAGAACAGAAATTTAAAAAAAATATAGGTATCTCTAGATCTAATAACATGAGCCGTATATATTATAAACAGATAATTATGAGAAATTTATAAAAGTACCGAACAAAATATTCAAACATACTAATTTAGTAGCTTTATTTTTCGTAAAAATACATTTAAGAAAAAAGTGCTCTAACGAGAGTGAAGCCGCGGGCAAGAGCTAGTAATGTAAAATTATAACATAATCTGAAAATTTGGGAAATATTCAGTAATATCTGTGATAACTATTATAAGAGGCAAGATAATACAGTTTTTTTTTTGGTATAATACTATTGGTGAAGTAGGTACAGAATATGAACATGTTAATACTCACTTTGCCAGTTTTCACAATTTCCGAATCTTCATCTTCCTTTTCTACAATAGAGAATACATTTTCACTGTGCCTTTCATTGAAATACTCATTTAAATTAGGAGTTATTTCAACATTCATTTGGCTTGTGATCTTTTTAAATGTCTGCATTTGTGATGAGATTTCTGTATTGAGTGCTAGATCCTTATGATTTCCATTAGGTCCTTTATCTTTTAAAATGGAAGCACTGCCTACTTCTTGACTTTTTCTGATATCTTCCATGTCTGCATCAATACTGGCAAACACTTGACCCATAATTGCATCATAGTTTATTGGTTCACTGTCTGGTTGTACATCTTTGATGGTTGTATTTTTTACTGGGTTTATTTTAGTTTTCTTATTTGTTGGTAACAACTCTTCATCATTGTCTCTATCCCGTTTTTCTGCAAGTTTTTGAGTTCTGAATTTACTATGAACTGATCCTAATATTTCTGAAGGTGCATGATCATTCAAAGTATGAACATTAGCTTCTTTAACTGAGCCGCTATTGAAAATATCTAAATCATTTACGTCATCGATATTCTCTGATTGTTCAACTAGTTTATTTGCTTTTTGCTCTATGTTAGCTTGTGGTACTTTGGTGGGAATGCTTTTAATACTCTCTTCTTTATCATCAATTACATCACACTCCATAATATGGGATAGTTCTTTTTCCACACTTTCAGTGATTTCAAATTGAGCAGTTGCTGTATCCGCTGAGGCTGTATTTTTCTTTCCAGATGTAGTTCTGTCAAAATTAGTTTCTGCTACTTGCAAATCCTTATGGTGAATAATGTTAGGTAAGGGTTTTTGTATATTCTGACTTTCATTTACTTGTATAACAACAGGGTCTTTTTCTTCAGTTCTATTTTGTATGTTGATGTCTATATTAGGGGTACTGACATTTTTCAACACATCAACTTTATTTTTATCTGAACTATGTGGTTCTAAGGATGTTTGTACCTCACGGTCAGTGTTAATTTTTACCTGTACATCACTTTGTTTTTTCTTAATCACTATATTGGTTATTGTGTTTCCAACCTTAATGGTAATTTCAATATCGTCCGAATTTTCGGAAGCAACTGGTTGTACAAAATTATGGTTAGCTATCAGGTCAAAATTATCTGTCTTTGTGGGATTTAATGCACTTTTCTTTATAAACGGCATTTTATATGCTGGTGCTATGCCATTTTCATTAACATTTTCACAATGGTTAGAACCACTGAAATTTGCTTTCTCTTTATTTTTTTGACTAATTACATCAGTTAGACCATTTGGACTTGTGATATTTTGTGGGTCTGGAAAATGATTTTTTCCACACTTGCCTTCTTCATCAACCCTGTCTCCGTTTTTATTTTCCTTTGATTTTACTGCAGTGTTTTGATAAACATTACCTTGCTGATCATCTATAGATGCATTTGAGTTTATATTATTTACATCATTTTCTTTATTTGTGTTTTCTGGTGTATTATCATCAATGTTATATGCCTGTAGAGTAGCCACAGGTGTATTGATATTGGTAGGCTTCAAGTTCTGTGTTTTCTTAACCATTTCAATTGATACATTCAGTTTACTCCGATTTTTTTTGTTCAACTTACTGAATTCTTTTCTCATTTTTTTTACATTATTCCAATTTTGTTTGGCTTTTTGTGATTTTTTTTCATTATCACCACTTGAGTCTCTGGATCTAGAAGTATGCATGTTAGAAGATAAGTCAATCACCTTGCCAGGGATATCGTCATTTTTCAAATCCCGTTTTCTAGAGCTCCTGCGAGGATGATCTGTAGTATATTCAAAGTCATCTACAAAAAATGGTTCAATGTCCATAGGTCCTACAATATTTTCATTTTTATTTGTATTGACTTCAGAATCTGGCATTGGTTCTATTTTGTCCCAATCATCTTGTGGTGGTGGAATATGAATAACTTTAGGTGGGGTTGCAATTTTCTTAGTATCTGTATGGACTATGATATTGCTAGCTGTAACCTCTATTTGATTTGTTGGTTGTTGTGATTCTTGTGAGAATGTTTCAGAATTCTGAATTGGAGCTGAAAAATGATTTTGAGAGCTTGTCAACCAATCCTTAACATTTTTAACAGGATCATTTACAGAATCTTTTTCACCTGGTGTGTCAAGATTAAATTCATCCACTGAAATTTAATAATAAACAATTCAATTGCATATTGAAACCGTAGGAATCTAAAATTGCAGAAATTTTAAACACTATGTTTATATTTCTGTACTGTTTTCTACTTACGCTTGATGTTAAAAAGTTTTTCAAATGCTTCTCCAAGTACTTGAATGTGGTCTGTCAGTGTTTGAAGTGGTATATTTAGCTTCAAAGTCTTGCGTTCTAGATGCGTTGCACAAGCAGGGCATGTGCGGCGACGATACCAACAAGTATGACATAAAGTGTGGCCACAAGCTGAAGTTGCAGGTGCTATGAAGTATTTACAACTAAAAAAAGAACAAATCACGGTTTTAGGCGGGTATAATAAGAAATACTTCGAAAGAAAAAAAATTGTATCAGTTGAATTCAAAATAAATGTTTGACGTCATACCATTCCAAACAAGTTACATGGTCGATTTGTAGAGACGTTAATTTTATTAACTTAACCAAATCTAAGTCCTTCAGACTCATTTTCCTAAATACAATAATTTATTCATTAAAACTTGAACATATTTCTATTCACAACAAAAAATTTTGGAACGATAGACGTTAGTTTGTGCAGACTTGCTGAGTAGTGCAAGCTTGCCTTTTAATTTATTAACAGCGGCAGCCACAAATAAAGATTTCTGATTGTATATATTATGCCTTTAACATATCAATCCATATTTCCACAACGAAAAACAAGTCCTTTATTTTCTTTATTTTTTTGCCGCGTTTGTCACTGCACTGCTGACATGCCTGTTAATCTTGATATTACCTATCAATGTCAATGTCAAAATGACAGTAGACATTTTTTTTTTGGTTCAAATCTTTCCGTTCTTCTGAACGGAAAAGGCAAAGGCATAGTACGCCATACAGCCTAGTCTTCAGTACATATTTTCTTGAGTAAACTTCTATCCTAACTTATCCTAATTAATCCTAGCTTATCCTAAACTTATTCTAACTAATCTAACTCCTTTCGTTTCCCGCGTTTGGACGATAAGAAGCGGTTTAGCGTCAAGACATGATGTGGCCACTATGCTACAATATTTCACTGTTCTTTTTGAATTATTCACTTAATGCACTTTTTACTACACAAATCATGCGTTTTTATTTAGTAAACAACACTATAAATAATTTTAAAAGTCCAATGAAAAATGAGCGTGGCACTCATCTTGACATTCCCGCCAAACCTCCCTGACAGTAGACATTTTTATTTTGTTTTTTTTTTTTGTTCATATCTTTCCGTTCGGGCGAATGGAAAAGGCAAAGGCATAGTACGCCATACAGCCAAGTCTTCAGTAATTTTTTTTCTTCATTAAATATCTATCCTAACTTATCCTAATTTATCCTAACTTTTTTTTTTTTTTTTTGTTCACCCAGTGGGAATCTCTACCAGACCGTCCTCCGTCTGAGGGTCGACGGAGGGTGTGCCGGGCTCTCACCGGCTAAACCCACTGGAGCGTTCCTCTTCTTGCCTATTGCCGGGGGTACGGGGCCTAGTTTGCATTCACCGCGTCCCCGGCAGGCCTTGAACCGCCGCGCGCGAGTTCGGCGGGTCCCTCTTCCTCCTCTCCTTCCATCAGGTAGGCGTGTAGGAACAGCCACTACACGCCTACTCCGGCCCTAGTGACGGACGTCGGACTCCCCCGGTCCTCGGCCCGTCGGCCTCTCCTTATGGAGGAAGCGGATCGACCTCGGCTTCCCTCCTCCTCCGGCCAGCGCGCCGTCGGCGGGGCGGGAGAGTGCTCAGAGCTTCCCTCTCCCGTTCGGCCGTCTCCTTCGCGGAGATTACCTCCTCGCAGAAGGAGACGACCGCGTCCCATGACCCCCCGCTGTCGACCATGGCTCTGACCACGGCCGGCAGCGAGAGGTCGCGCCCGCCGATCGCTGCGGTGAGCGCACGGCGCTGCTCGTCCCATGCGGGACACTCCTCGAGGGTGTGCAGCGCCGTGTCCTCTGCCCCGCCACCGCAGTGATGGCACGCCGGTGTCGGCTCCCGACCGATACGACACAGGTAACTGCCGAAACACCCGTGTCCGGTCAGCACCTGTGTCGCACGGAAGGTGAGCGTCCCATGCCTCTTCGGGTCGATCCACTTCTCCATGCAGGGTCTTACCGCCGCTATGACGGCGTGCCCCGCACTGGGTTGCGCAAGTCTCGCACACCACTCCGCCACCAGGACTTGGCGGAGCTCAGATCGCTTCGCCTCGATAACTCTCGGCAGAAACGATCTTTCGCCCCGCTCTCGGGCCTCCCCGCGCCACTTGTAAAGCGACGCGAGGGCTCTGGCCTCGAGATCCCAGGGCGCCGATCCGGCTAGGAGGCAGGCCGCCTCGTAGGAGATCGTGCGGTATCCTCTTATCACCCTGACAGCCGTCGCTCGCTGCGGCCCGTGAATGACCGCAAAGTTGCGAGGCGTCAGGTGATCCGCCCACACTGGGGCCCCGTAAAGGGCCATTGACCGCACGACTCCTAGGTACAACCTCCGGCACGATGAGTCGGGCCCTCCCAAGTTCGGCAGCAGCCGCGATAGCGCGGCTGCGGCCGTCCTCAGTTGGCCCCCAAACTGTTGCCGGAAGTGCGGCCCAAAATTCCACCTGCCGTCGAGGACGAGACCGAGATATCTCATCGTCGCCCCGACGGCAATGCGAACGCCTCCTACCTCGATGTGTGAGCCCGCAGGTGGACCCCGCCGAGCCCTGTGGAAGCACAGGGCCTCGGATTTGTTGAGGGCCACCTCCAGGCCCAGACGCCGGATCCTGTGGACCACTTGCGCAACCCCTGCCGTCGCTAGGATGGCTGCGTCGCGATACGTCCTCCCTCGCGCAGTGACGAGCGTGTCGTCAGCGTAGCACGTGACGACGACGCCGTGGAGGAGCGCGCCACGCAGCACCCAATCGTAACCGATGTTCCACAGGAGTGGGCCTAGAACCGACCCCTGTGGAACACCGCACGTTGTCTCTCGCCGATACCAGCCACCACCGTGACCCGGGTAAATAACCTGCCTCTCTGCAAGGTAGGCCCCGACTGTTTGGCGGAGGTAGGGCGGCACCCCGTGGAATCGGAGCGCCTCCCTAATGCAGCTCCAGGGCAGGGTGTTGAACGCGTTGGCGATGTCCAAAGACACCGCCAACACCACCTCGCCCCGAGAGACGGCACTCTCCGCCGCGGCCCTTACGCGCATTATCGCGTCAATTGTGGAGCGCCCTTGGCGGAAGCCGAACTGGCCATCCGCTAGGTCCGGCCCTGTCGTGTTTAGGTGGCGGACGAGGCGGTCTGCAACTACTCTTTCAAAGAGCTTGCCCACCTCGTCCAGCAACACTTTGGGCCGGTACGCAGACGGCGAATCCGCCGGGCGCCCCGCCTTTTTCAGCAGGACCAGTTGGCCCGTCTTCCATGGACGGGGAAACTGGCCCCGCTCTAGGCACGCACTGAAAAGGCCCATCAGTCGAGGCCCGAGAGCCTTCGCGGCCAGGACCCAGGCTCGGCCAGGAATGCCGTCGGGCCCTGGGGCGGTGTTTTTGGCTTGAAGCCGGGACACCGCCGCTCTCAGCTCTCCCCGGGTCACGTCGGGCACGTCGTCGTCGTCGTCTTCCGCGTTGGCGTTGGCGTTGGCGTCAGCGGATCGAGGCGGAACCATGGGCGGCGAGATGTGCTCCGCCCTGACTGGGAAGAGGGCACTCACCACCTCTCGCAGCAGCTCGGGCCGCATACCCTGGGTGAGCGGAGGCGCCCAAGGGCGCAGCTTGTCCCGTACTGCGCGATAAGGACGCCCCCACGGGTCGCGGTCCAGGGCAGCTAGCTGCCGCTCGCGGGCCTCTGCCTTCGCTTTGGCGATAGCCCCCTTCAAAGCCTTCCTCGCTTCGCGGTAAGCCTCGTATAGTTCCGCCTCTCTGGCCTCAGCGTCTGGCGGGCATCCTAACTTATCCTAACATAACTTAACCTAAACTAACTCCTTTCGTTTTACGCGTTTGGACGATAAGGAGCGGTTTAGCGTAAAGACATGATGAGGTCACTATGCTACAATATTTCACTGTTCTTTTTGAATTATTCACTGAATGCACTTTTTACTACATAAATCACGCGTTTTTATTTAGTAAACGACACTATAAATAATTTTAAAAGTCCAATGAAAAATGAGCGTGACACTCATCTTGACATTCCCGCCAAACTCCTGAACCATAGACTTCTAGTATATAGACGTGAAATACCTACAGAAAAAACGTGCCATCGTTTGACATTTGTTCGAACATAATATGGCCGCCTCTTTCTAGGGCTGTCACTGTGTATTTGTTTCCAAAGATTTTAATATATTATTATTTTTTATTATTATAATTTTTTAATATAGTCTGTCTGTTATATAATTATTTTAATTCTCTCGTTTTCTGTCGGCTTCTTAGATAAAGTACTTATTCATTTATTCATAACGTCACGTCTTTATCCCTTACGGGGTAGACAGAGCTTGAGGTTATAAGAACAAAAGCCACGTTTAGCGCGTTGGTAGGTGCACAGACATAGATAGAAAATGGAATCAAAATAGTGATGAGTTGCTAACCTCATCGCTTAATGAAATGATTCTTAAACTTGGCCAATTCCCTCGACCGGTTTTACAGTCTGCATGGGATGAGAAGCAGCATTAGAAAATTCATATTTTACATAATATGCACACATTTCCGCACCACCTATGATTAACTCATAAGTGGTGCGGAAATGTGTGTACTTGGCGCATTTTTATAACGTGGTTTCCCCAGTAGCTATACTCCACGATCTATTGTAATAAAGAAAGTTTGAATTTTGGCTAAGTCAAATGTCTATTTTGATTGGGTTACTAGATAAAAGGGTCCTCTCCATCCCTCCTCTCAATTATGATCCTTGTTTGAAAGTATCTAAGTGTAATTATATTGTATAGACATTATTAAGTGCAAAAGGTGCAATAATAATAAAATACATTTATATTTTTTAAATATATTCGTTTATTAAACTACTAGCTTCCATAAGCGGGTTCGCCCGCCTTTAAAAGGTGATCTATGACGTCATTTGTATCCCGTCGTCATCATCATCATCATCTCAGCGTTTATCCTGGTTGCATCCGCGGCTTTCGCGTTGGAGCCCGGGGTCCGCTTTCCTGCACATTCTCCTTCATTTCGCACGATCTTTAGCATCCTGTGGTAAGAGCTTGTTGGCACGCATGTCATCTCTTACAACGTCAAGCCAGCACTTCTTTGGTCTAACCCACTTGTTCCGGCCCGGCGGGGGCGCCATGGCAAGACATTTGTTACCCACGTAACATGCCGCTTGCACAATGTTCTTGCATGTGGTAAACATGTATTATATGTTCTTCTTCTGTTTGAATCTATAAACAAAAGATAAAATCAATATCTATTATCAAAATAATTGAGTAGATAGATAATTAAATTATTTTTATTTAAAATATCATATTTCTTCCTTTAAAGTCATCTCATCATCATCACAGCGTTAATCCCAGTCGCATCCGAAGCCTTTTCAGCTTTGGAGTCTAGGGTCCGCTTTACCAGTCCAACTGCTGAAATGGCTAAACTTCGACATTTTCCGTGAAGCGACTGCCGTCTGACCTCCACAACCCGAAGGCGATATCTAAGCATTGCAGTTAGACCAATTGTTAGACTTTTGAGGGCTCCAACAACCCGTAACGACTGCCATTGGATGTTCGCATGGCAACCGGGACCAACGGCTTAACGTGCTTTCCGAGGCACGACCAGACCAGTGCAAGTATTCATATTCATGCATACAAATACTTGCAGTGTGCGGGGATCGAACCCGCGCCACCTTGCGCAACGGCCGCGTCCGCTACCGCTACGCCACGGAGGCTGAGGCTGTGTGTGATTTCTTCCTTTAAAGTGACAAATTAAAAAAAAAATATTTTAAATAAAAATAAAACCGCCTTCAAAACACACCCAATAATAGATAATTGAAATCGGTGCTAAACCAAGTACATATGTTGGTCCCCGCTACACCCTGCGCATCTAACATATTGGCACCGACTTTGAAAGCTGTTTTATTTTTATTTAAAATAATTTATTTCTTCATTTTAAGCGAAATAGTTAAAATTCCCTATCTCAAAAACTACTGAACCGATTTTGATGAAACTTGCAGTATTCAATAAGTTGAACAATGTCTAATATATAAAAAAGAATACCGAAATCGGACTAATAGTTCCAGAGATATGCGAACACAAACATAAAAACATACATACATATTTACATACTACACTTATACAATTTGGCACATTTGTTCAAACGCTGATATAGACTAACATATCCGAAAACAAGGCATTTTTGAAAATATTACATACATAACAGTTCGAAATGAAAACCTCCTTTTTGAAGTCGGTTAAAAAAAAATTTTGGACAACCCTAACATATGTCAGCAAAATTACGTAAACAAATAAACATTTACAATAAAGAGAAACGTGCTTATACAACGTGTAACAAAAAGGGTATATACATACCAAGGGCATGGCATCTTTAGATGATATCAAATGATATCGGAAGGGTTTTAACTCAAAATAAAATACTCAAAAAATTGGTACCAAATTTTCGGTTTCGTGTGTTTCTTAAAATTAAATCATAACAAACATGGCAGCACACTACATACGTTAATAACTACTCGTTACCCATCACGTTACTTGCCAAAATCCGATAAATGTCTTCAATATCTCTGTGCGACTAGTATGATAGTAGCCTATCACAGGCGGTGTTTTTCCTCATAACTTCCTAACATAAAGAGATAGGATTAAAAAACCTTTTAAATATCGTTTGATATCATGTAAAGATGCCATACCTTTCTTATGTATATACCCTTTATGTTACACGTTGTATAATGTAAATAAGTGTGTATTTAGTAATTTAACGACTAATAAGTAATCATGGTTCATTTTAGTTTGAAAATTAGAATGATAAATGGTGATTTAGCTAGAAAAGAGGTAACTAACCTATGAAACGTCAATTGAGCTTGATTTCTGTTGTTTCTGGGACCACACATAACAATACAGCACGCAGGCATATTAAGTAATAGTTTTGTCACACGGTACACTACAAATCCACTTTAAAATGTCTTGTATATTATCAAAAAAAATAATTTTCGTTATGTTACGTATCCCGTTGACAGCACAACCACCACGAAATTGTCACCAGTGTGACCAACCTTAAATTAGAGATCCTGCCCCACTTAGACAAGAAAACTGACAAATCCTGCCACAATCAAAAGCACAAAATGCCAAAATAATGCCAATATAATTTAAAAGTTTAAAATAAATAAACACATTATTTTTTGAAGTTTTATTTAAAACTAGCTGTGCCACACGGATTCACAGGCTTTTTTTTTTTAAAATGCTCCGCTCCTATTGGTTGCAATGTGATGCTATATGGCCAAAAGCCTTCCTCGATGAATGGGCTATAAAACGAAAAAAGAATTTTTCAAATCGGACCAGTAGTTCCTGAGATTAGCACTTTCAGACAAACAAACAAACTCTTCAGCTTTATATGTATATTAGTAGGATAAATAATAGATCTTAAAGTCTAAAAGTGAACTGAATTAAATTACACATTCCTATTAGCATCGTATTCTTCTGGATCACTTTCTTTATACATCGCTTTTGTCATTTCTTTAGTTGGCTGGAATGAAACGCAGTCACCATATTCACTAATGCCCTGTCTAATAACTAAAATAGAGGCGACATGTTCATTAATAAATCTGTTCGGCGTTTTTGTTTTAACAGATTGATTTTCAAGAATATCCTTTCACAAGCAGCATTCGGCTTGTTTTTGAACCATTACCTCTTAAGGTATTAATTTTTTAACCATAATTTATTTTTTTACATTTTGGCATTAGAATTTCCTTCTAGAAACATTCTAAATTATTTTTTTTTAAATTTGACATAAGAATTTTTGTCTAGATACATTCAACATTATTTTCTTTTGACATTTCTTTTTAGGATTTTTATTATTTTATTTATTTTGTATTGTTCCTAACAACAAATTGCTCTGTTCTCTGGTTGTAACTGATGATTCGAAAGTGCTTGTATCTAAGCATACTTGAATAAAGTATTATTTGAATTTGAATTGGATACTGCATCCTACCCTTTTTGTGGGCTGTAGCGGCTAGCGGCTATACTATATTGTTAATACTGCCGAAAGTGCCAAATCCTGCCAGATTTCTAAAACGTCAAACAAAAGTGCCAGAGAGTAAAACAAAGGGTTAAACCTGCCAAAAAGGCAGGATCCTGCCACATATGGTCACACTGATTGTCACCTAAGATGGCCGGCGTTGGCACGCTGCCAACAACTGTCAGTTCATTTTAATAGTGTTACCATAATTCCGCAGTAACAAAAATATATTTGTCTCTTTTGCCAAATGCAAATGTACTGTTGAAAAAAAGAGACAAAATAATGTATTACTGTTTTGTACCCTAAATTACATATATATGTCTAATGAAAAATTGTATAGCTTGACAACAGCATCTCCTTATATTTCTATCTCAATGTTCTGAACGTAAAAGGCAAAGGCATAGTACGCCATACAGCCTAGTCTTCAGTACATATTTTCTTGAGTAAACTTCTATCCTAACTTATCCTAATTAATCCTAACTTATTCTAGCTTATCCTAAACTTATCCTAACTAATCTAACTCCTTTCGTTTCCCGTGTTTGGACGATAAGAAGCGGTTTAGCGTCAAGACATGATGTGGAAACTATGCTACAATATTTCACTGTTCTTTTTGAATTATTCACTTAATGCACTTTTTACTACATAAATCACGCGTTTTTATTTAGTAAACGACACTATAAATAATTTTAAAAGTCCAATGAAAAATGAGCGTGACACTCATCTTGACATTCCCGCCAAACTCCACCCATAGACATTTTTTTTTTTTTGGTTCATTTCTTTCCGTTCGGGCGAATGGAAAAGGCAAAGGCATAGTACGCCATACAGCCAAGTCTTCAGTAATTTTTTTTCTTCATTAAATATCTATCCTAACTTATCCTAATTTATCCTAACTTTTTTTTTTTTTTTTTGTTCACCCAGTGGGAATCTCTACCAGACCGTCCTCCGTCTGAGGGTCGACGGAGGGTGTGCCGGGCTCTCACCGGCTAAACCCACTGGAGCGTTCCTCTTCTTGCCTATTGCCGGGGGTACGGGGCCTAGTTTGCATTCACCGCGTCCCCGGCAGGCCTTGACCCGCCGCACGCGAGATCGGCGGGTCCCTCTTCCTCCTCTCCTTCCATCCGGTAGGCGTGTAGGAACAGCCACTACACGCCTACTCCGGCCCTAGTGACGGACGTCGGACTCCTCCGGTCCTCGGCCCGTCGGCCTCTCCTTATGGAGGAAGCGGATCGACCTCGGCTTCCCTCCTCCTCCGGCCAGCGCGCCGTCGGCGGGACGGGAGAGTGCTCAGTGCTTCCCGCTCCCGTTCGGCCGTCTCCTTCGCGGAGATTACCTCCTCGCAGAAGGAGACGACCGCGTCCCATGACTCCCCGCTGTCGACCATGGTTCTGACCACGGCCGGCAGCGAGAGGTCGTTTCCGCCGATCGCTGCGGTGAGCGCACGGCGCTGCTCGTCCCACGCTGGACACTCCTCTAGGGTGTGCCGCGCCGTGTCCTCTGCCCCGCCACCGCAGTGATGGCACGCCGGTGTCGGCTCCCGACCGATACGACACAGGTAACTGCCGAAACACCCGTGTCCGGTCAGTACCTGCGTCGCACGGAAGGTCGCCCCATGCCGTTTCCGGTCGATCCACTCCTCCATGCAGGGTCTTACCGCCGCTATGACGGCGTGCCCTGCGCTGGGTTGCGCAAGTCTCTCTCGCCACTCCGCCACCAGGAGTAATTATCTATCCTAACTTATCCTAATTTATCCTAACTTATCCTTTTTTTTTTTTTTTGACGCTGTGGGAATGCCTTTACGCACCGTACCCCGAAGGGCGTGTGTGGGACTCGCCCAGCCGAGTACACTAAACCCACAGCGACACTCCGACATCGCCATAGTGGCGGGGGAGTGGGAAACTAGCGCAGCCTGAGCTACCTCTCCCCCGCCAGCGAAACCCGCCTAGTAAGGCGGGCCCTCAATTGCCCCTCCTGGGGAGGGGCCGTGGCGGCTCCCGCGTGATGAGCGATGTAAGGCGGGCGTCGACCTCACGCCCGCCGCTCACCTCAGGGAGGGAGAAAGCGGGCGAAATCCCGCCTTCTCCTCCCCCTACGCCGCCTGCGGAGCGCCGGAGCGAGGGGATCCTCCTCCCGCTCGCGCTCCGCGGCCTCCTTCTGCGACATCACGACCTCGCAGAAGGAGGCCATCGCCACCCAAGCCTCCTCGCTCCCCACCATCGCTCTGACGATGGCGGGCAGCGAGAGGTCCCCTCCAACCGCCGCGACAAGATCGCGGCGCGGCACGGCCCACGACGGGCACACCGCGAGGGTGTGTTCCGCCGTGTCCTCCGCCGCGCCACAACCGTGACACGACGGTGTCTCCTCTCGTCCTATCCGGTGCAGGTACCTGCCGAAGCAGCCGTGACCGGAGAGTACCTGCACCAGACGGAAAGAGAGGAACCCGTGACGCCTGTCGAGCCAGTCCTCCAGGACCGGCCCGATGGCGTCGAGGGTACGGCGGCCGAAGACGGCGGAGGCGAGGTCCTGCGTCCACTGCTGGACAAGAGCGACCCTCGCCTCCCGCCGGACGGCCTCCCTCAATTCTGGGGCCGGACGCTCGCCCAGCGCCCTGCGCCCCGCCGTCCACTCGTACACTCTGGCGAGCACCCACGCCTCGAGCTCCCAAGGCGGGTGCCCGCCAGAGCGCACGCCGCTGCGAAGCCCACCGTGCGGTAGGCCCGCGATGCCCGCTGGGCGATGGCCCTTTGGGGCGACCGAAGGGCGGTGAGGTTCTCCCTCCTATGGAGGGAGTCCGCCCGAATCGGGGCCCCATAAAGGGCCATACTTCGCAGTATGCCGGCGTATAGACGCCGGCACCGTATGCTGGGCCCTCCCAAGTTTGGCATCAGCCATGAGAGGGCTCCCGCAGCCTTCAGCAGGCGCGACGACAGCCTGCTAAAGTGCGGGCCGAAGCGCCACCTGCTGTCTAAGATGAGGCCCAGATATTTCATCTGGGCCTCAACCCCGACCCTCACCCCCTCCACATAAATGTGGGCGTCAGGCGGGGGGCGCTGCCGGGGGCCGTGAAAGAACACGGCCCCTGTTTTGTGCAGCGCCACCCTCAAGCCCAGGCGGCGGATCCTTCCCGCCACTAAGGATCCGCCCGCCGACGCCAAACTGGCCGCCTCCCGGAAGGTGCTCCAGCGGGAAGTGAGGAGAGTGTCATCTGCATAGCAGATGACACTCGTGCCTCGAAGGAGGGTTCCCCGCAGGAGCCAGTCATAACCGACGTTCCACAGAAGAGGCCCTAGAACGGACCCCTGTGGAACGCCGGCTCCGACAGCGTATCGACGGAGCTGGCCAGCCCTGTCTACGAGGAGGACAGCACGGTCCTCCAAGTAGCTGGCCAGGAGGCCCCGCAAGTACAGGGGCACTCCGTGGAACCGGAGCGCTTCCAGAATGGTGGAGTGGGGGACGGAATTGAAGGCGTTGGCAATGTCGAATGACACAGCCAACACTCCATCCCCCACCCCCACCGCCTCTGTCACCTGGCCCTTTAGACGGGCCAGGGCGTCCACTGTCGAACGACCAGCACGAAATCCGAACTGGGCGTCCGACAGGTCCGGTCCCACGCTCCGCAGATGCCGCTTGAGACGGCCGGCGATAATCCCCTCGAACATTTTACCGACCTCATCGAGCAAAACGATGGGCCGGTAAGCCGAGGGGGAGTCCGCCGGCCGCCCTTCCTTCCGGAGGAGGCACAGTTGGCCTTCCCGCCATGGAGCATAACTTAACCTAAACTAACTCCTTTCGTTTTACGCGTTTGGACGATAAGGAGCGGTTTAGCGTAAAGACATGATGAGGCCACTATGCTACAATATTTCACTGTTCTTTTTGAATTATTCACTGAATGCACTTTTTACTACATAAGTCACGCGTTTTTATTTAGTAAACGACACTATAAATAATTTTAAAAGTCCAATGAAAAATGAGCGTGACACTCATCTTGACATTCCCGCCAAACCCTCCAGACGTGAAGTCTTTTATTTTGGTTCGTTTCTTTCCGTTCGGGCGAACGGAAAAGGCAAAGGCATAGTACGCCATACAGCCTAGTCTCCAGTAATTTTTTTCTTCAGTAATTGTCTATCCTAACTTATCCTCAGTGTTCCTAAGTTATCAACAGTGAAATATTGTAGCATAGTGGCCGCATCATGTCTTTACGCTAAACCCCTCCTCATCATCCAAACCCGGGAAACGAAAGGAGTTAGGTTAGGTTAAGCGCGGGTGGGGTGCGTGGCAGAAAACCTCCCCGAGTGCTCAGTGGCTGCTGGTCCTCTTGTTGTTTCCTTGAGGACGAGCAGACGCTGGGCTGGTGCACCCTGGGCGTGGACAGCAATCTCTTCGTGACTATTGTGCGGGAGGAGATTGTTTTCCACGGCGAATTTCTGCCGGAGCGGAGGAGTCGCTCCCGAGGGCTCCCTATCTGCGCTCTGCAGCTCTGCAGCAGAGCGTACGAATAGGGAGCGAGGAGGTGTAGACCGTGGTTTTCACAGCCGCGGTCTAGGGGTCACGACGCGTGATCGAGGTGGAGAAGACCGTAGGTTTCTCCTGAACCTGCGGTCTATGGGTATCCGTGGCGATGGAAGGTTTGCGGTCACGGGTGGTGGGTAGGTTTAGGTTAGGTTAGGTGTAGGTTAGTTTTGGGGGACACCCCACAGCGCTGACTTCCTCGTAGTGTTCCCCGGGCAACGCCGTGTCTGACCACCGTAACGGAGTGGCAGACCGGTGGCTAACGAGCGCTGTGACTTACGCGATCTTGCTATTTTATTCTGAGGGCGATTGCGTAATTGAGGTTTTATTCTGGATTTTATTGTGGGTTTTATTTTATTGTGGGTTCTGTTTCATAGTGGGTTTTTATTCTATTTTATTATTGTGGTTTTTATCTTGAGGTCGACGCTGAAATGCCGAAACCATTGCGAAATGCTTCCGGGCGTTTTGCCCCAAAAGGCCCTTCTCAGGGCCATCCAAAAGGCCCTTCTCAGGGCCAACCCAAAGGCCCTTCTCAGGGCCAACCCGGCGGCTTGTCGGAGTCAGAGGCCAGCCGCGCTCCATCCGTGGCAGGCTTCTGTGGGGAGGACGAGTTCTCCGACTCGGACATGGGGTCCGTAGTCGGGGACTCGTCGTCCGTATGTGACGTGGCTGCAGACCGCAGCCTGAAGAGGGCCTACCTGAGGCTCGGGTCCGAGGGATCGTCGGACTCGGCCAAGGGTAAGCCCAAACAGAAGAAGTCGAAGGCGAAGACTGCTTCGCCTTCGACTCCTTCTCAGGCCGGCACCCATGATGTGGGTCTGGCGGATGCCCAGCGTCAGCTCGGCTTGGCCAAACGGGCCGAGCTCGAGCTGGAGCTGGAAGAGAAGGTTGCCGCGAAAGAGCGGCAGGCGCGCGCATCCAAGGCGAGGGCCGGATACGGTTCGGCCCTCGCCACTTTCGACGGCCACTCTGTGGAGGAGCTGGCCCGACTGGCGAAGGAGGACATGGAGGAGATCGTCGAGGTCGCCTCCAAGTCCTCCAACCTAAAGGGGACCTTCCAAAAGGCCCTCAAATGCCGTGCAAGTAGCTTGCACGGCATTGTAGCGGAACTGACGCAGCGCACTGCGTCAGAGGAGACGCGGCAGCTGCAGGCGAGGGTGGACCGCCTGCAAGCGGAGGTCAGCCAGCTTCACAAGAAGCTGGCTGAGGCCACAGCCCCGCCAACAAAGGCCCCGACGGCAGCGGTTCCCTCCTCCTCCTCCTCCAACCTTGAGGAATTGTTCCGCAAGGTTGTTATGGAGGAGAGGGCGTTCACCCGTGCCTGCTTCGCAGGCATAGAGGACCGCCTCCTGCCCGAGCCGCGTCTCCGTCCGCCCCTAGCGGCGGACAAGACGCCGACAGTGGCTCCCCTTGCCCCAAAGCCCTCAAAGGGCAAGGGCAAGGGGAAGAAATCCCCGGGGGCTCTGCCTCCCCCTGGTACGAGTGCGGGCGCCCAGCCGGAGCCAGTTGCCATTGCGGCACCCTCCCAGGTGCAGGAGGGAGACGCCCTCCTCCCTTCCACCACCCCAGCCAATCAGTCTTGGTCAGAGGTGGTTAAGAAGGGAAAGGGAAAGGGTAAGAAGGCGACCCAGGCCCCGGCTGCCCCAGCGGCTGCCCCGGCAGGTGCCCCGGCAGCCAAAAAGGCCCCGAAGCTGGTGCCTCCCAAAACCGCGGCGGTCACAGTGACCATTGTGCCCGAGGCCGCGGAGAGGGGGGTAACCTACGAGTCCGTCCTAAGACAGGCTCGTAGCATCGCGGACCCCGCCGAATCGGGGATTGGCGCTTGCCGCCGGACCCAAACCGGAGCTCGACTATTCGAGTTTCCGGGGAAGGACGGCGGCAAAAACGCGGACCTCTACGCGAACAAGCTGCGGGAGGTCCTCGCCGATGTGGCGAAGGTGGCTAGGCCGACCAAGACGGCAGCTATGGAGGTGACCGGTCTCGATGACTCGGTCACCAAGGAGGAGGTGGTCGCGGCGATCGCAGTGGCCGGAGGCTGCGAACCCGCAGCGGTGCAGGCTCGGGATATTAGGCCCGGCCGCGGTGGACTGGGCACTATCCGGCTGGTGTGCCCAGTCGCCGCAGCGTTGGCCGCCCAGGCTAAAGGCCAGGGGCGGCTATTTGTTGGCTTCAGCCGGGCCGTGATCCGGGTACTTGAGGCAGCGCCAATGCGCTGCTTCAAGTGCTTCGGTATCGGCCACACCCGAGCAATGTGTCCGTCCACTGTGGATAGGGCGGACACATGCTTCCGCTGCGGGAAGGAGGGGCATATGGCGGCCACGTGTGAGGCCGCCAAGCCGCACTGTGCGGCGTGCGCCGACAGTGGTCGCCCTGCGGACCACGTAATGGGGGGTAGCTCATGCCGACCCCCCTCTAAGAAGGGCAAGCCGCAGGTGGCTATAAGCCGCCCTGCCGCTGCTGCCACCGCTCCCGCTGATATCCCATCAGCGGCGGTGGCCGAGGGTGATGCGATGGTCGAATAATGGGTACCGACCATCGCATCCTGCAGGCAAACACCAACCACTGCCGGGCTGCCCAGGACTTACTGGTGCAGTCAATGGCCGAGTGGTTGGTGGATGTGGCAGTGGTGGCCGAGCCGTACTATACTCCCAGCAATTGGCTGGGAGACAGTGACGGCTCGGTGGCAATCGTGGCGCGGTCTTCCTCGGACTCCCCTCCCCTCTCGCTCTTAGAGAGGGGACCGGGATACGTGGCCGCCGCGTGGGGAGGGTTGGCCCTTGTGGGGGTCTACTTCTCCCCAAACCGCCCTCTCCAGGACTTCGAGGATTTCCTCGGGGTCCTGACGGCGGTCATCGGGAGGACGGCGCCACGTCAGGTCTCCGTTTTGGGAGACCTGAATGCCAAGTCGGTGGTCTGGGGAAACCCGGCCACCGACAACCGCGGACGGGCGGTCGAGTTGTGGGCGGCCACGTCTGGTCTCTCTCTCCTGAATAGGGGGAGCGTCCAGACGTGCGTGCGGCGGCAGGGTGGGTCCATAGTGGACCTCACCTTTGCCACGCCTGCACTGGCCGCCCGCATTCGGAACTGGAGGGTGGAACTGGGGGAGACGATCTCGGATCACCGCTACGTGCGATTCGAGATCTCCCCCCAGAATCCACGGGGGCGCCGCAGCACCCCCTCTTCGTCGGGCCGATCCCCGTTTCCAAGGTGGGCTCTGACCCACCTGGATCGGGAGGCGGCAAGGGAGGCCGCGTTCGTCCAGGACTGGCTTTGGCCAGGTCCCGGCGTGGACGTCCTGGACGTGGACGCGGCGGCGGCCCGATTGAGGGGGTCATTGACCGAGGTATGCAACGCCAGCATGCCTCGGTCGAGACGTCCGCCTCCCCGACGCGCCGTTTATTGGTGGTCGGAGGAGTTGGCGGAGCTGCGGGCCACCTGCGTGGCGGCACGGCGGGCCTACACGCGATCGCGTCGGCGGCGCCGACGAGATCAGGCCGACGAGGACCGCCTCTACGCCAGATACGTAGAGGCGAGGGCGGCCTTCAAATCGGCCATCGGCGCCGCTAAGGACGCGGCGAGGGCCGAGCTGTTGGAGGGTCTCGACAACGACCCATTCGGGAGGCCATATAAGGCGGCGCGTAACAAACTGCGCCGCATTGGTCCCCCGGTTGCCGAGACCCTCGAACCAGCGCTCCTGGATGGGGTGGTGCGGTCCCTGTTTCCGCGCAGGGATCCGCACTTCACCCCACCAGTGATGGACCCCCCACGAGGGAGGGCTCAACCGGAGGAGGAAGCTCCTCCTCCTCCGGTCTCAGAGGAGGAATTTGGCGCGGCGACTCTTCGTCTCCGCGCCAAAAAGACGGCCCCCGGCCCTGACGGCATTCCCGCTCGGGTGGTGGCCATCGCGGCCACCGAAATGGAGGGAAGGTTTCGGGACCTCTTCAGCGCGTGCTTCGCGTCGGGGAGGTTCCCGAAACCTTGGCGGGAAGGCCAATTGTGCCTCCTTCGGAAGGAGGGACGGCCGGCGGACTCCCCCTCGGCATACCGGCCCATCGTCTTGCTTGACGAGGCCGGAAAGATGTTCGAGGGGATTATCGCCGGCCGTCTCAAGCGGCATCTGCGGAGCGTGGGACCGGACCTGTCGGACGCCCAGTTCGGATTTCGAGCTGGTCGTTCGACAGTGGACGCCCTGGCCCGTCTAAAGGGCCAGGTGACAGAGGCGGTGGGAGTGGGGGATGGAGTGTTGGCCGTGTCATTCGACATTGCCAACGCCTTCAATTCCATCCCCCACTCCACCATCCTGGAAGCGCTCCGGTTCCACGGAGTGCCCCTGTACTTGCGGGGCCTCCTGGCCAGCTACTTGGAGGACCGTGCTGTCCTCCTCGTAGACGGGGCTGGCCAGCTCCGGCGATACGCTGTCGGGGCCGGCGTTCCGCAGGGGTCCGTTCTAGGGCCTCTTCTGTGGAATGTCGGTTACGACTGGCTCCTGCGGGGAACCCTCCTTCGATGTACGAGTGTCATCTGCTACGCGGATGACACTCTCCTCACTTCCCGCGGGAGCACCTTCCGGGAGGCAGCCAGTTTGGCATCGGCGGGCGGATCCTTAGTGGCCGGAAGGATCCGCCGCCTGGGCTTGAGGGTGGCGCTGCACAAAACGGAGGCCGTGTTCTTCCACGGCCCCCGGCAGCGCCCCCCACATGACGCCCACATTTTTGTGGAGGGCGTCAGGGTCGGGGTCGAGGCCCAGATGAAGTATCTGGGCCTCACGTTGGACAGCAGGTGGCGCTTCGGCCCGCACTTTAGCGGGCTGTCGACGCGCCTGCTGAAAGCTGCGGACGCCCTCTCATGGCTCATGCCGAACATGGGAGGGCCAAGCATGCAGTGCCGGCGTCTGTACGCCGGCATTCTGCGGAGTATGGCCCTTTATGGGGCCCCCATTTGGGCGGACTCCCTCCATAGGAGGGAGAATGCCACCGCTCTTCGGGCGCCCCAAAGGGCCATCGCCCAGCGGGCAGCGCGGGCCTACCGCACAGTAGGCTTCGCTTCGGCATGCGCTCTGGCGGGCACCCCGCCTTGGGAGCTCGAGGCGTGGGTGCTCGCCAGAGTGTACGAGTGGACGGCGGGGCGCAGGGCGCTGGGCGAGCGTCCGGCCCCCGAATTGAGGGAGGCCGTCCGGCGGGAGGCGAGGGTCGCTCTTGTCCAGGAGTGGACGCGGGACCTCGCCTCCGCCGTCTTCGGCCGCCGTACCCTCGACGCCATCGGGCCGGTCCTGGAGGACTGGCTCGACAGGCGTCACGGGTTCCTCTCCTTCCGTCTGGTGCAGGTACTCTCCGGTCACGGCTGCTTCGGCAGGTACCTGCACCGGATAGGACGAGAGGAGACACCGTCGTGCCATGGTTGTGGCGCGGCGGAGGACACGGCGGAACACACCCTCGCGGTGTGCCCGTCGTGGGCCGTGCCGCGCCGCGACCTTGCCACGGCGGTTGGAGGGGACCTCTCGCTGCCCGCCATCGTCAGAGAGATGGTGGGGAGCGAGGAGGCTTGGGTGGCGATGGCCTCCTTCTGCGAGGTCGTGATGTCGCAGAAGGAGGCAGCGGAGCGCGAGCGGGAGGAGGATCCCCTCGCTCCGGCGCTCCGCAGGCGGCGTAGGGGGAGGAGAAGGCGGGACGCCCGCTTTCTCCCTCCCTGAGGTGAGCGGCGGGCAGGCCGACGCCCGCCTTACATCGCTCACCACGCGGGAGCCACGGCCCCTCCCTAGGAGGGGCAATTGAGGGCCCGCCTTACTAGGCGGGTTTCGCCGGCGGGGGAGAGGTAGCTCAGGCTGCGCTAGTTTCCCACTCCCCCGCCACTATGGCGATGCCGGAGTGCCGCTGTGGGTTTAGTGGGTATTCCCAGCTACGGCTGGGCGAGTCCCACACACGCCCTTCGGGGTAAGGTGCGTAAATGCATTCCCACAGCGTAAAAAAAAAAAAAAAAAAAAAAAAAAAAAAAAAAAAAAAAAAAAAAAAAAAAAAAAAAAAAAAAAAAAAAAAAAAAAAAAAAAAAAGGTGTAGGAGGTTAAGAAAAAAAAAAAAAACAAAAAAAAAATACAAAATAGAAAACCAAAGAGAAAATAAACAAAAAATAAAAAACCAAAAGAAAAAACACATAAAATTTCAAAAAAAGAAAAAAAAAAAAAACAAAAAAAAAATACAAAATAGAAAACCAAAGAGAAAATAAACAAAAAATAAAAAACCAAAAGAAAAAACACATAAAATTTCAAAAAACCAAAAATATCTTTAGTTAGTTACTTAGTTTTAGATACCGAACAGCGGGCGGTATATCCGGCACCGGAGGCATCTGCAGGCCTCGGGAGGACTAATGCCCTCCCAAAAAGAGCAGCCGCATCGCCTTGGGGAAGCGATGTGCGTAACACCCATTATCGTAATGGAAATGTCAGAAATAGCGAATTGTGTTTTGTCTTGCGATCCGGCTGACGCCCGGCGTTCGCAGGTATCCGGGCCTGCGAATGTTAAATTGGTGACCGAAGAACGCGCAGGGGTAGGCGACCAGGCCCCTGCTGTCGTTAATGCTACTGGCAGCGAATTCGATGCAGTCGATGTGGACGAAGGGCCGCGTGAGCCGTCTTCCGCTAGGAAGCGACCACGCGATTCTGCTCAGAAAGGAGGTGGGTTGGCGGAGCTGACCTCTGAAGAAGAAGGCCTGCCGGCCCCGAAGGTGCCGAACGCGAGGAGAGGTCGGCAAAATTTCAGAGGAGTGACTGCTTCGCGGCCGCGGAGGAACGCACAGGGTAGGTTCGTGCGTACCCCGGCGGCCAGCGAAGCAGAAAGTGACATGGGGGTCACGTCGGAGGACCCTGGTGGCGAGAGTTGCGCCTCACTAGGGAGCTCAAAGGCGGAGCTCAACGCCGCCAGGAGGGAGCAGCGCAAAGCCGTCGCGGCCGACGAAGTGTCGGAAATGGCCCGACGCGCTCAAGAGCGACGCGCTGTTCTATCGGCGGAAGGGGGGCAACCGTCGGCGATGGAACTCAGTCGGCTGGCCTTGGACGGAGTGGACCTGGTGCTTAAGGTTGCCACAAAATCTGGCAACCTGAAGAGCACCTTCATTCGCGGTCTCAAGGAGGCTGCCGCGGACATCAAGGAGGCGGTTGGCACCCTCCTCAACACGACGGTCTCAGACGAGGTCGTGAAGTTGCAGGAGGAGAACAACCGCCTCCGGAATGACCTAGAGGACCTCCGGCGACAAGTCGCTGCGCTGAGTAAGCAGCAGCAGCGACACACGCCCACCGATGCCGCTTCCGAAGTGGCCCCGGCTCCCGCATCAGGACCGGCACGTACGGGGGATGAGCTGAGCGCATCGTGCCTTGAGCGCATCGTCTGTATGTGCATGCTCCAGTGCGGTATGTGAGTATGGTCAAAGCCCAATTGGAGGCGCTTTCCCGGCGCCTCCCTGAGGAAAACCTCCCCCCGCCCCTAGCAGCCGACAAACGGCGGAAGGCTGGGGTGACGCCGAAAACTGCGCATCAGCGAGCTCCAGAGAGCGAACAGCCCGCGACTGCCGGGTCTAAGGGTGAGACCTGGGCGACAGTCGTGGGTCGCAAGAAGGCCCGCAAAGCCGCTAAGGCCGCCAAGGCGGCCTCAGCAGCACCAGCGCGCGCCTCCGGTCAAATCGCAAAGGCGGCTCCGGAGGCTGCGCGGCGGACTGGCATAGGCGGTCGCAAAGGCGGTCGCAAGGGACCAGCTGTGCGTGCGCCGCGTTCCGAGGCTGTAACGTTAACGCTTCAGCGTGGCGCTACGGAGCGCGGCGTGACGTACGGCTCGGTCCTTGCTGAGGCCAAGGCCAAGATCAAGTTGTCGGATCTTGGCCTTCAGTCCATCACCATCAAACATGCTGTCACGGGTGCGACGCTGTTTGAGGTGGCTGGTGCTGCGAGCGGCAATGCCGAGAAGGCGGACACTCTGGCCGCCAAGCTGAGGGAGGTCCTCAACCCTGAGGACGTCCGGATCTCCAGACCAGTGAAAACCGCAGAGGTGCGGATTGCTGGTCTGGACGAGTCCGTGACTCCTGAAGAGGTAGTGGCGGCCGTTGCCCGAAGCGGAGAGTGTCCGCCGGACAAGGTGCAGGCCGGCGATATTCGCACCGACGCCACCGGACTCGGCGCTGTCTGGGTTCGGTGCCCTGTGGCGTCGGCGAATAAAATCGCCACAAGTGGCAGATTGTTGGTAGGCTGGGTTGCAGCGAGGGTTAAACTCCTGCAGCCCCGGCCTTTGCGGTGCTTCCGGTGCCTGGAGAAGGGGCACGTCCGGGCCAAGTGCGCCGCTGAGGTTGACCGTAGCGATCTTTGCTATCGCTGCGGTCAGCCCGGCCACAAGGCTGCCCAGTGTTCCGCTGCGCTCAACTGCAGCTTGTGTGCTGCAGGGAAGCCGGCGGGACACAGAGTGGGCGGAGGGGCCTGTGGCACGCCTGCCAGCAAGAAGGCCACAAAGAAAAAGAGGAGGAGCTCTCCGGGGAAATCTCGCCTCCCCCGCAGGCTAACAGCTCCGCGGCCGACTCCCGGCCCAGGACCGTTGCTGAGGGAATGGAGTGTCAATAATGGCACAACTCCGTTTCCTCCAGGGCAACATCAATCACTGCGCCAGAGCTCAGGATCTTTCATTCCAGAGCATTGCGCAGTGGTCGAATCAAGTAGCTGTGGTCGCTGAGCCGTATTTCATCCCCGCCCGTGACGACTGGCTGGGATGCGTTGACGGTTCGCTGGCCATTATTGGCGGGACTCTGATCGACCCGTCTCGGGGCGGCGGTTGGGTAGCTGCGGTCTCGGGCGGCATCGTCATCGTGGGGGCGTATTTCTCCCCCAACAAGAGTCTCGCCGACTTCGAGGGGTTCCTTGTCGGGTTGGGCGCCGTCGTAGGCCGCTATCACCCTCGTCCCGTTCTGGTGCTCGGGGATCTCAACGCCAAGTCATCGGCGTGGGGATCTCGGGTCACTGACCCTCGGGGCGAGGTGTTAGCGGAGTGGGTAGTGACGACCGGTCTAGTCGTCCTGAATCGGGGCTCGGTATACACGTGCGTGCGGCAGCGGGGCGGGTCAATAATAGACGTCACTTTCGCTAGCCCCTCTGTCGCCAGCCGTGTCCATGACTGGCGTGTCGCCGTGGAGGTGGAGACGCTGTCGGACCATCGGTATATCCGGTTCGACGTCTCCACCCAGACCGCGAGCGGCCGCCATCCAAGAGCCCCGATTAGCGACGGCCCGCGCTGGGCGCTTAAGCGCCTCGTGTACTGGTGGAACGACGACATTGCGCGGTTGCGCGTCGAGTGCGTCGCGGCTCGCCGCCAGTACACGCGCTACCGGAGACGACGTCGACGGGATCCCGTCGAGGAAGCCGCGCGGTATGGGGTGTACCGCGCGGCCCAGGAGACTCTTTGGCTGGCCATTGGCGACTCTAAGTCGCGGGCCAGGGAAGAGCTGTTGGGGTCCCTAGATCGGGACCCGTGGGGGCGCCCCTACCGTTGGGTACGGGGCAAGTTGCGTCCCTGGGCGCCCCCACTGGTGCAAAGTATGCAACCCCAGCTGCTGGAAGCGGTAGTATTTACCCTCTTCCCTGAGCGGGCGGGACATGTTCCCCTGGCAATGGTTTCACCCTCAGCCACAGACTCTCCAGAAGAGGAGGGCACCGATGTCCCCGAGGTGACGCAAGCAGAGACGGGAGCGGCCGTGTCGCGGCTCCGGGCCAAGAATAAAGCGCCCGGACCTGACGGAGTTCCTGGCCGAGCTCTCGTGCTGGCTCTGAAGGAGCTTGAGCCCCAGCTGAGGGGGCTCTTCACGGCATGCTTCGAGCAGGGTCAGTTTCCCAGTGTGTGGAAGGAGGGGAAGCTGGTCCTGCTTAGGAAGGAGGGGCGCCCTGCGGACTCGCCGTCCGCGTATCGGCCCATAGTGCTGCTCGACGAGGCGGGCAAACTTTTTGAGCGTATTATCGCAGATCGCCTCGTCGGCCACTTGTGCGGAGAGGGGCCGAACCTGGACGACAACCAGTTCGGTTTTCGTCGTGGGCGCTCCACCATAGACGCCATCATGCGCGTGAGAGCCCTGGCGGAGGATACGGTGTCCCGGTGTGGGGTGGTGTTGGCGGTGTCTTTAGACATTTCCAACGCCTTCAACACCCTACCCTGGAGCTGTATTAGGGAGGCCCTGAAATACCATCGGGTGCCTCCCTACCTCCGCCGCATAGTAGGGGCTTATCTGCAGGACAAATGCGTCATCTATCGGGGACGTGACGGTGCCGGTCAGCACCAAATGTCGTGCGGTGTTCCACAGGGATCGGTCTTGGGACCGCTCCTGTGGAACATCGGCTACGACTGGGTGCTGAGAGGCGAGCTCCCGTCGGGCGCCGACTTGACGTGTTATGCGGACGACACGCTTGTCACTGCCCGGGGGAGCTCGCACAGGGAGGCGACGTTGGTAGCCACGGCTGCGGTATCACAGGTGGTGAACCGCATCCGGCGCCTGGGCCTGGAGGTGGCCCTTGACAAGTCGGAGGCCATGGTTTTCCATAGCCCCCGGCGTGCGCCGGCGCCGGGATCGCATATCGTGGTCAGTGGGGCCCGGATAGCTGTCGAGTCCACCATGAAGTATCTGGGATTGGTGCTCGACAGCCGATGGGAGTTCCGGCCCCACTTCCGGCGACTGGCGCCCAAGCTGATGGGTGCAGCAGGCGCGCTATCAACGTTGCTTCCCAACATGGGGGGCCCGAGCGCCGCCTGTAGGCGGTTATACGTGGGAATCGTGCGGTCCATGGCCCTGTATGGGGCCCCTGTGTGTGCGATGGACTTGACAGCCGGAACACTCGCCATTCTGCGCAAGCCGCAGAGGGCGATGGCCGTCAGGGTCGTCCGCGGGTACCGCACGATTTCCTACGAGGCGGATGGGGCGTCCTGGCCGGATCCCCGCCCTGGGACCTAGAGGCGAAAGTACTCGCGTCATTGTACCGATGGCGCGAGGAAGAGCGGAAACGGGGCTCCAGTCCGGTGCAGCGGCAGATCGAGCTGCACCGAGAGGAGCTCCGTCAGGTCCTGGTGGCGGACTGGCGGCAGAGGTTTATGCGCTCTGCCGCCGGCCTCGTTACCGTCGAGACGATCCGGCCAGTACTCGACGACTGGCTCGGGAGAAGGCACGGCTCCCTGTCGTTCAGGGTGACGCAGGTGCTGTCGGGGCACGGCTGCTTCGGCAAGTACCTGCGTCGCTTAGGCAGGGAGCCGGACGCTCGGTGCCACCACTGCGTCCAATGCGGGGAGGACACGGCGCAGCACACGCTCTCCGAGTGTGTAGCTTGGGAGGAGCAGCGCCGTGTCCTCACAAATGAAGTAGGAGGCGACCTGATGCTGCCGGCAGTAGTGCGGAGGATGGTCGGTAGCGCAGAGTCGTGGGATGCAGTGGTGTCCTTCTGCGAGGACGTGATGTCGCAGAAGGAAGCTGCGGAACGAGAGAGGGAGATCTCAACTCCCTTCCCGAGCCGCAGAAGACGCATCAGGCGCCGAAGAAGGGCGGATAACGCCCTCTTCCGCCCCCCATGAATGGGTCCAGGGGCGAGGGACATGGGGAAGTCCCCGCCCCCTATGGACCCCGAGGCGGAGGCGCGCGCGAGTGTTGACGCACGCCCCTGAGGCGATGCACAGGGTAGTTTAACACCCCGCTACCCTGTGCAGGAGACGGGGCCCGGACAGACCGGGCCAGCACGAGGGTGCAGGGCCGTGGAAGAATTTAGACTCCCGCGGCCTCACGCGTTTGCTCGTGATAGAAGAGACACCGGGGTGGTTTTAGTCAGTAAAAGTCTGACAGACCCTGTCGCCCAACCCAGGGCTGCGGACATCCTATGAGGATTTCCACCCCGAAAAAAAAAAAAAAAGGTTAAGGGCGGGTGAGTTGGGCGCCGTCGTAGGCCGCTATCACCCTCGTCCCGTTCTAGTGCTCGGGGATCTCAACGCCAAGTCATCGGCGTGGGGATCTCCGGTCACGGACCCTCGGGGCGAGGTGCTAGCGGAGTGGGTGGTGACAACCGGTCTGGTCGTCCTGGATCGGGGCTCTGTATACACTGTTGGATTAAATTTTATATTGATACTTGGCTGTATATTCAGTGAGTGTTTGCCTGTCTAATTATGTGTTGTAACGTTAGGTGGCGACACTGTTTTTTCTATGACTACTTCTGTCACAGCCGTCGGCTTACTTAGGTCCGTATTCCAGAAGGAAACTCAAGCATTGATATCTGCTTAAACATTACTTATAACTAGTTTCAACCAATCAAATGGCTTGAAACGAGACTTAAGTAAAGCTTGAGTGTTGAGTGACGTTCTGTAATACGGACCTTACTGTATGTGTGATTTACTGAATAAATAATATTATTCAGTTAAAGAGAATTCTTGTTTGTAATCCTAATTCCAATAGGTTATGGGCCCAGCACGCTTCCACTGATTACAACAAACTGCGATAATAACTAAAATATTGAGTACACTGCCTCCCAAGTACAGATCTCTACGCCAAGCATGGATGTCACTTGATTCTCAGAAACAAAATATTTCCTTGACCAATAACTTCTACAGCTTCTTGGTTTTCAAGTTTCAATGGAGATCCTGTATACTCATATAATTCAACAAAATTTTCTCGTGTATATGACATGTGAGCTGATGCACCGCTGTCTAATATCCATCTTAGATCTCCATCAACAGTATTCCAATCTATATTTGCTACATTAAATGCTAACATATTCTTTTCACCTTGTGGTTTCTGGTTTTGTTTAGGAGCACGGCAATCTTTTGCATAATGACCACGTTTTCCACAGTTGTAACAAGTAAAATCGTCAATCATTCCAAAAATCAAACAGAGGACCACAGCAACCAGGTGACGTTGTATACAGCGATGTTTGCGGACCACTAAGTGTTCCTTCTGTTCAAGGTATGAAATATTTTGTTATTTTCAAAGATGCTGCTACGAGTCATAGATATGTGTACTTCATAAAGAATAAATGTGATGTGTTCAACTGTTTTAAAAAATATAATTCAATGATTAAAAACAAGTTTTCACACAGTGTACGTATATTACACACTGATAATGGTGGAGAATATACAGGCAAAGAATTTAAAGAATATCTTGACAGTGAAGGTATCTTACATGAACTAACAGCTCCTTATACACCTCAACAAAATGGTCGCGCAGAAAGAGAAATTAGGACAATTGTTGAAAGTGCTAGATCCATGCTCTATGCTCGTAATATACCACTCGATCTATGGGCAGAAGCGGTCAATTGTGCTGTATATTTATTGAATCGTACATCTTCGAGTCAGACACCTAATATTACACCTATAGAGTTGTTGAGCGGTGTAAAACCTAGTTTGGATCATGTTAGAGTGTTTGGATGTGAAGGATATGTTCATGTACCACAACAGTTGAGAAAGAAGCTTGATTGTAAAAGTCGTAAAATGATGTTAGTTGGATACGACAATACAAATTATAAAATGTTTGATCCATACACAAAAAGAATTACAATATCAAGAAACGTTATTTTTAATGAACAGAAAAGTCCAGAATTCCCACAGATGAAAGCTAGAATTTTCATATGTGATGAAAATGAACAAAATGCTGAAGTGGAGATAGATAACAGTGAGTTGAATAGTAGTAGCCAAAGTTTTGAAAGTGATGACAGTACACATACTGCCATTGATGAAAATGATGAGACTTATGAGCCTACTCAAGAAATTGACGTTACCAATACTGACCATTTTCATATGAATTTACGCCCACGAAGGAATCAATTTAATGAGGCAAATATAATAGAGTTAGGTGTACCTGTGACTTATGATGAGGCAGTTAATAGTAAGGAACGTAAGTTATGGTTAGAAGCCATAAATGAGGAATTAGAAGCTCATCATATCAATAACACTTGGAGTTTTGTTGATAATAAAAATCAAAGAACTATTACATCAAAATGGGTTTTTAATATTAAAACAAATCAAAATGGTCAAATAGATAGATATAAAGCTCGTCTTTGTGCTCGGGGCTTCACACAAATTGCGGGGATAGACTATAATGAAACTTTTGCACCTACCACAAGATATGAGTCAATTAGAATACTGTTGTCTATATCTGCAGAATATAATTGGAATATTAGACAGTTAGATGTCAAGACTGCCTTCTTGTATGGAGAGCTGGAAGAAGATAATTTTATGGAAGTTAAAGATGGGGTGAAGGCTCCTGAAAATAAAATATGTAAATTAAACAAATCTCTGTATGGCCTTAAGCAAGCCTCTCGGTGTTGGAATCATAAATTTACAAACTTCTTAATAAGGTTTGGTTTTGTTCAGTCACAAGCAGATAATTGTGTATTTGTAGGTAACTTTAATGGTATTAAGGCTTTGTTAATTTTATATGTGGACGATGCCTTAATTATGTCTCAATCTAATTCAGTATTAGATAAAATTATAGATTACTTAAAACAAGGATTTAATATCAAAGAGTTAATTTTGAGTCGATTTATAGGTTTAGATATAGTGAAAACTGATAATTTTGTTTGTATCAGTCAAAGGCAATATATTGAACGGATGATACATAAATTTAATATGAATTGTGCCCACCCTTGTAATACGCCTATTGATGTAAATGTTCAGATAAGTAAAAATGTGGATAATGAGCAGATTAAATTTCCTTATAGAGAGGCTATAGGGTCATTATTCTTTTTATCTACAGCAACTAGGCCAGATATATCATATGGTGTAAATCTCTTAAGTAGATATGTTAATAATCCAAGTGCACAACATGTCGATCAGCTTAAGAGAGTTATTAGATATCTTATTAAAACTAAAGATTTATGTGTAAAGTATCAAGGGCATGAAAGCATAATTGGGTATTCAGATTCAGATTTTGCTGGGGATACAGATACAAGAAAATCAACCACTGGTTACATTTTCATGTTAAATGGTGGACCTATATCTTGGTCTAGCCAAAAACAACCTAGTATTGCCTTATCAACAACTGAAGCCGAATTTATGGCTGGTTGTGAAGCAGCAAAGAATCATTTGTGGTTGAGACAGTTTTTTGATGAAATAAATGTCAGCCAAAATTGCACAACTCTGTGTATTGATAATCAGAGTGCTTAGTGAGAGTGAGAGTGTGAGAACATCAATGTGCTTTGTTCTTTTATGATAAACAGGGTTATTTATTAGTTAACAGAGAACATCAATGTGCTTTGTTCTTTTATGATAAACAGGGTTATTTATTAGTTTAATAACTAATAAATAACCCTGTTTATCATAAAAGAACAAAGCACATTGATGTTAAATTTCATTTTATTAGAGAAAAAGTCAAAGAAAAAATAATTGTTATTAAGTATGTGCAAAGTGCAGACCAACTGGCTGATATTCTGACAAAGGCTCTACCTACAGTTAAATTCGAATGTTTAAGAGATAAGACATTGTCTGTTTTATAAGTTAGGCAAACATAAAAGTTTTGTCTTCTATAAAATTTAGTGGGAGTGTTGGATTAAATTTTATATTGATACTTGGCTGTATATTCAGTGAGTGTTTGCCTGTCTAATTATGTGTTGTAACGTTAGGTGGCGACGCTGTTTTTTCTATGACTACTTCTGTCACAGCCGTCGGCTTACTTACTGTATGTGTGATTTACTGAATAAATAATATTATTCAGTTAAAGAGAATTCTTGTTTGTAATCCTAATTCCAATATACACGTGCGTGCGGCAGAGGGGCGGGTCGATAGTAGACGTTACTTTCGCTAGGTGGAGACGCTGTCGGACCATCGGTATATCCGGTTCGACGTCTCCGCCCAGACCGCGAGCGGCCGCCATCCAAGAGCCCCGATTAACGACGGCCCGCGCTGGGCACTTAAGCGCCTCGACAGGGAACTACTCGAGGAAGCTGCCATAGTCCAGTCCTGGATTTGGGAGTCGGCGACTGACGGCCCCGTCGACGTCGAAGCGGAGGCGCTGCGCGGCGATGACGCAGATCTGCGACGCGTCCATGCCCCGCGTCCGCCAACAGTCCGCAAGGCTCAACGTGTACTGGTGGAGCGATGACATTGCGTGGTTGCGCGTCGAATGCGTCGCGGCTCGCCGTCAGTACACACGCTACCGGAGACGACGTCGACGGGATCCCGTAGAGGAAGCCGCGCGGTATGGGGTGTACCGCGCGGCCCAGGAGACTCTGTGGCTGGCCATCGGTGACTCTAAGTCGCGGGCCAGGGAAGAGCTGCTGGGGTCCCTAGATCGGGACCCGTGGGGGCGCCCCTACCGTTGGGTACGGGGTAAGTTGCGTCCCTGGGCGCCCCCACTGGTGCAAAGTATGCAACCCCAGCTGTTAGAGGCGGCGGTATGCTATTAAATTTTTGCCGCCCCTACTGACTTGAAATTCAATAAGTTAGTTTAAGGTCACGATCATATTAATTACATTTATTCTGAAATTGCAACTTTATGATTTGTGTTCTATCGTCTTCATTACATCGGCTTTTACTTCGAAATACTCAAAATTCACTTGTTCAGCTACAGAAATTACGGAGTGATACGTACAGATCGGCCACTGTGAAATTTGTTTATTAATTCCAAAAAAACATTCCACACAACAACCATAACCGCCGTATCCAGTGTCTTCAAATTCAAAAGTATTCCCGCCGCTTCTTGTCGCGTTACAGGCTTTTCGGTACAATCATCGTTGATTGATTCCAAAATCTGAAGAACTTTGTGGCCAAGAATCTATTAAACTTTTACAAGCGTCCTTTTTTTTTGTTGGGATGGGAAATCATCTCCCGCTCTGGGTGGAACGGAAGGGCATGTCAGACTTTTACTGACTAAACCCACCCATGTTTCTTCACTTGCCTGCGCGACGGCCAGGGCCATGGTTTCTTTTTTAACCAACCCGCAACCCTGACCCAGGAGGTATCGGTCTCTGTAGACTCCGTCACGGTCTGCTGACATCTCTTTGAGGAGCGCGTGAAACACAATGCCCCGTCGACTCGGGCCTGGTCCTTACCGAGCGGCGAGCTGCCCACTGCTCACCGCCCGCAGTTTCGCGCCTACGGTGGCCGGGAGTTCGATGTTGTCTCCCAACCAGGGCGTCTCTTGCGGCGGGAGCGCGCTGGGATTCCCGCTCCCTTTCGCACTCCGCCTCCTCCTTTGGCAGCATCACTGCTTCGCAGTAGCAGGTGACGGCCTGCCATGCTCTCTCGCTCCGGACCAGGGTCGGACGCGAGACAAGCGTCCTTACTTGCTGACCAACGTGTCAGATTCACTCTCTTCGGGGTTTTGACCTTATCGATTTCACTCATTAATTAAGCCAGCGTTGTGTTAAGTTTACAAAAAAAAAAAAAAATCCTGTAGCATCATGAAAAAGCGACAAGCTTCTGTACACGATTCAGCAGCCGCAAGTGGCACTAAATTCAAAGATTGAGCAGAACAAGGAACATAAATTGCAAACTGTGCTTGGTTTCGAATTTTTGCCTGCAAGCCATTGTACAGTGCAGACATGTTCGCGGCATTATTATATGATTGTCCACGACAGTCTTCAATATTTATGCCCAGTTTTTCGAGTTCCGCAATAATGACAGAAAGCTTTTCGTCAGATTTACGTCCCACTGACGGCAAAAACTTAAGAAATCTTTCACGCGGTTCGCCTGATTCCAAAACGTATCTAATGACAGGGGTAAGTTGATCAACGTGTGCTCTAGTGTTGCATCGATTATTAGAACAGATTTCAGACTAGATAAGATATCTAGTCTGAAATCTGTTTTAAGACTTTATGACCCATCAAGAGAATAAACTCATCGCTCACGGTCTTTGATAAATAATTGGTACTGTACTGCCTGATCCTTGATTCCGACTGATTATGACTGGCTAAAAAAGGATCCAAAAAAGAATCCCGCTAACAGTTCCAAAATCATACAATAATTCCCGTTATGTGATTGCCCGTGTGGTAACGGGCATAGAATAATATCAACCCATATCGTCGCGTGCATGTCGTAAGAAGCGACTAAGGGAACTCTCACCAGGGTAGCGGGCAGCAGCGCTTCTCCTGTGGAATAAAAAATTACTACGATTCCCAACCCGCCTGCCCAAGTGTGGGGATTATGCCAATGCCCCTGTGGGAAGTGGGATGAGAGCCTTTGGGATCACCAAACTTTTATTTTTCATCCTGAAAGCAAGGCACTCCACTCTCTTGAGAGAGAACATCTCTTCTATAAGTAATAGTAAGTGATGACTTCTCCACCGCCTTGTTGTGAAAATCATAACTTTCCGTTTTTTCAAAAGCAAATTGTTCTACAGGAGACAGTTGTTGTTGGGTCACAGAATTCAAATCCGTTTAATTTTTTTTTAGATTTGATTTTATCATTGCATGTGGTTGAATTTCCTGGTCCAACAACACTGCTTTTACTTCCACTTGGAAGAAAACTACCCGTTTTTATCGTTTTAAGGATAATCTGGCCTTGTTCTTCTTTTTCATTTTAAACTTCTTTTTAGCGGGCAGCAGCGCTTCTCCTGTGGAATAAAAAATTACTACGATTCCCAACCCGCCTGCCCAAGTGTGGGGATTATGCCAATGCCCCTGTGGGAAGTGGGATGAGAGCCTTTGGGATCACCAAACTTTTATTTTTCATCCTGAAAGCAAGGCACTCCACTCTCTTGAGAGAGAACATCTCTTCTATAAGTAATAGTAAGTGATGACTTCTCCACCGCCTTGTTGTGAAAATCATAACTTTCCGTTTTTTCAAAAGCAAATTGTTCTACAGGAGACAGTTGTTGTTGGGTCACAGAATTCAAATCCGTTTAATTTTTTTTTAGATTTGATTTTATCATTGCATGTGGTTGAATTTCCTGGTCCAACAACACTGCTTTTACTTCCACTTGGAAGAAAACTACCCGTTTTTATCGTTTTAAGGATAATCTGGCCTCTAAATCTGCCGCCCTAGGCTCCAGCCTACTTAGCCTATTGGTAAATCCGCCACTGCTCGAAACCGATCCAACTCCAGCGTTGAGTGAGACAAGGAGATGTCATATCTCCCAAATTGTTCACTGCTGCATCCGAAGATGTCTTCAAGCTCCTGGACTAGAAAGGACTTTGCATCAACATCAACGGTGAGTACATCACTAATCTCCGTTTTGCAGATGATATTGTGGTCATGGCGGAGACCCTGGAAGACTTGGGCAAAATGCTCAATGACCTCAGCAGAGCTTCCAAACAAGTGGGTCTAAAGATGAACATCGATAAGTCAAAGATCAAACCCGTCACACTGTTCCCAACCCACTGCAACTCCTGAAAGCCAGAATCAACAGTGGAGACCGCCAGAAAAACGCCGATCAATGAAGCTCGACGAGTCCCGGAGAAACGATTCAACTGTCAAGACAGTTGAATCGGCGGGACAGGCGGGACCCAAGGGTCCCGCAACGAAATTAATCAGAAAAGAATAGCGGAGGAGTAAGAAAATAGTTATTTGTTATACAAGAGTGCAAAGTTGCTTTTTAACCGCGTGTTCAATTTTGATGACCGAGCAAGCGAAGGATTCTAAAATTGAATCACGAGCGCAGCGAGTGATTCAAAATTAGAATCCTGAGCGTTAGCGAGGGAATCAAAAGGACACGAGGTGAAAAATCTTTGCACTCGAGTGCAACACGTAACTTTTCATTCCACCTCAGCGAGGAAATGACTAAATGCAATAAAAAAATGTTTACAATCACAAGATAGGTACACTTTTATTTCAGTTTAGGTATTAATTACTACATTATGACAGGTAAGTATTACAGAATAATTTTTAAATTATAATAAAATAATACTAAAGTATAATTAAGAAAATTTTAAAGTAACGTTGCAACAGTTATTTAAATTGAGTGTAATATTTTTGTTTGGTACTGTAATATTGGTGTTAGTCACTTGTGTACTGTTTTTCGGTAAACTGTCTGTCATACTTAATAGTTGTACCGATTCATCGGATTCCCTTGGCGTGAATGTTGGAGAGAGAGGGAGATGGTTAGGTGTTTCATAACGGCTTATTTTTGATGTAGAAGGGCCAGTCCAAGTTTCTGATTGAGGCTCTTTCAGTGTAATGGCTCCTACGATGCCTTCACATATTTTAGACTTATTTTGGATGGAATCCTCTATGTATCCCGCTACAACTGCATTGGTCTTCCAGCCTCCGTGGCCCTTAAGGGACAGGAGATCAGCTCCGGAATCAGCCAAAAGTGTGGCTGAAGTTCGTCGGAAACAATGACCCGTGTACAACAGGGGTTCTGGAAGTTCAAGAAATGTTGCTATTTCTCGTGGGATACTGCCAGTTTTATTAGTACCCACAGGCTGTCTAACACACTTTCCATTGCGATACTGTAGAAAAAAACGATTGATTGGAGTGTTAGGCGGCCGTAAAGCTTGATATTTCTCAACAATCGTTACGTATTCCTTGCGAATGACAAAGTTGCGGTCTCGTTTTGTCTTTGTATTAGGTAAATTAATTAATAGTAAGTCATCTGAATGTTTCTCAATGTTTTTGACATTAAGTTGTGTTAGTTCATTAGTTCGACATGCTCCGTTTATTCCAATAATAAGAACAACCTGCAATGTAAAGAGTATTGTAGTAGATAAATGAATAAAATTTATATGAACGCATAATTATGCCTATCAACATTTACTAAGTATACTATTTAATTGAGATTAATATATGTACTAAAGTAGATACTGAATGTGCAACTGACTTACTTTTGCCGCCAAATATACGGAATCGGGTGCTTCGTTAAGAAACTTTTCAATATCAGATACTGTGAAAACCTTCGATTTTTTTGGATGATGACCAGATGAGGCTCTATTTACAAATGCTACTAATTTAGCCCATATCATCCCAGTGTTCCAATTTTGGAACGGTTTATTTTTTAAAATTTTATTTGAGTTTTTTAACACATCTTCTAATTAATGCTTTTATGATGGTATTACTGACATTTTTAACTGTCAGTTCAGTGAATAACATTTAAATTCAAACAGTTGTTCTTGCCAATAAAACGGATTTTATTTGCAAGTTTTTGGTGACAATAATGGGGAATAGAAAAACGTAAGTAATTATATTACCTCTTTTATATTGTAATATTGATAGTGTAGTGCTTATATACGAGTTACATTTTTGTTATATCATTTCGTTTTATATTTTTTTTGAAAAAAATTGGTATTGTATGGGTAAACGTGAATTTTGTGCACCGTTCCATTATTTGAACAGTAGGAACATACACTCATGTGAGATTTATGTATTAGATTTGATAACATACTATGTATTATCCTATAATTATGGTATTATTTATAGCAGATTGAATGTGAATCAGATAATCTCGCAGTGGGAAGAAGATGACCTGTGTTTGCAGCTGATATTTTCATCACACGTCCTGAGAATTGGAAAAATAGGGAAGATAGCGGTGATGAAATAATGTAAAAATTGTCAAGATATCAGCTGCTTGCAGAAGCTGAATTCCGGGTCACCAGATCATCTCAAGCTGAGTCAAGTATAGTAAATGAACGCGTTGGAGACGAAACAGTAGAGGAATCAATACCTCACAAATCGTAAGTAACGCAGCCTCCACAGCCTAACTTCTTGTTGTCAGTTATAGATCTACCGCCAAAAAAGGCGCGTTGAAGTCACGAAGGGACTAAAGGAAAGGATGAAGGGAGTAGATAATTCAGAGATGGCTGTGAAAGAGTACAGTGAGCCAGATTTCCTGGAAAATCGTGAAAGCCCTTTTCAATTTTTCGAATAATTTTTAGATGGAGTGTGTGAAGAACGCGAATTACGGCGCTCACAAACTCAAAAAAAAAATGCAATCCAGAAGGGTATACCTACATGGATTTCGGATAACTACGATAGATATCAAACACTTTATTGCAATTTTGTTACTGTCAGGGTACAACAGTGAATCGAGATATCGAATGTACTAGGGTCAAAAAGTTGACTGCAATTTTCCAACAGTAGGAACTCTAAAGTCACGAAAACTAAACGTATAGATACCTGATGCTATCAGATTGGATGGTAAAGGACTTGTAATTGATAAACAAAATAAACTAACAACATATAGTGTTTGTCATAAAAATACAACAATGTAGTGCATATAGTGTAATATTGCCTAACATACCAAATGTTCTATTATTTTTCGTACAAAATAACAAGCCTAATAGTAATATATTGTTATGTAACAGATTTCAAACATATATAATTGCCTAAAATTTAATTTTAATAAATTAAAAAGTCTATAGTATAGTTTTATTTCAAATCGAAATTCATAGCCACAACTTTATCTTACATGTATGTATAATCCTAGTGTTCCATTATTGGAACGGTTACAAAACACAAAATCCAGAACCCGTATATTTTTTTTAAATATATAGGTATCATTATACATCTTTAAACATAATCTGATTTGATTTTTATAAAATTTGGACTACTTTTACTATCGTTGGGATGATATGGGTTAGGATAGGTATCGATATGTATGTCTTTTTTCATCTTTATTGTTGCTTTTAGCATCGAATACGTACCTACTCCATAGAGTGCTTGCTTTCTTGTTCTCGGATAATTCTATAAAATATGCCAGCAAAACGTTTTCTGAGAAAGTTTTGGCTCCTTTTGCTAGTCGCCACGTGTTGAACATATCGTACTGTTTTAAATACTTCTCGCGTGATTGTTGAGGTAGAAAGCTCATTTGCGCATTATTAACAGTTTCAGTCAATTCTGTTGGCGTCAAACAAACTTCCTCGTCGCTAGAATCACTCATTTTAGTTTTTCACTTGTTTTCAAGTTTCTTTTTTTTAATATAAGGTTTAACAATGACGTGAAAAAATGCCGCGTAAAGAACCGCGTACAAAGAAAATTGAAAAAAGAACACCAAGAAGGTTCCGAGTCTGAGTTTTTAACAAATTAAAAAAAAGTTGTATGATATATTCGGCACCATAGAGGTAACAGTAAATAGGTTTAATGTTATTTTTTAATTTACAAACTTAGTGCACACGATGTTCTAAATTCAATTTACTTTATCCTCTAGAGAATAAAAACGGCTTTTCCAGTCAGATATTGAAGATTAAAAATACTCTTTCCGAGATGGTGGGATGAAAAAGATATTTTTTCCACTTTAACAAGCAAGAGACAGAACAGAACTAGGCCAATCGGCACAAAGGGACATTATTGCAACTGGGAGAAGCCCAGATTGCCAAGCACCATGGAATAAAATTTGATTAAGTTAATGGGTCCTAAGTAGGTACGTGCTGCTACAATTGATTCCAATAATAGGTATGGCAAAAGCGCCTGAACGCACGGAAATTAGTTCTAGTTTCAACAAGGTCCGTATAATAAACAACTCTGGATGTAACTTGTACACTATCCAACATAATATTCATTCGTTCGTTCCAACATAATATTCGGCGTTCATTCTGCCAAAGAATACACTCCCACAAGATGTGATGTGCGGACTATTCAAATTGACAGTTCGATGTAGAACATTGACACAAAGGCGAAGGAACAAGTTTAAAAGAATACAGTTTACTTTTAAAGTTGTCATGACCTGTGAGAAATTGGGCAACGCAGTGGTCAACCTCCAGCCATGTCTTAGCCAGCCGATCGCCAACGGATGGAAAGAACAGATGGAGGTGCCGGCCCTTGATGGAATTATCTCACCTACTTTGCCATTCGGATAAGAGGTCCTCCCAGACGTCAGTCTGAGGTTTAAATAATCTAGAAATTCTATTGAGGTCGCGTTGTGTAACAAAGTTAGTGTCCATGGCCTCCCCCCTTGCGGAGTAGTACATTGAAGCACGTCGCTGTACTTCACGATCGACTCGAAGTACACCTGCCAGAACGGGTAAGACTTCAGTACTGACTGTTCTATACGCCTTGCATAAAAATATCAATGCCAAACGTTGGCTTTGAAGCAGTTTACGTCGCGCCACCCCTATGCTGGCCCTATTGGCCCAAACAGGTGCACCGTAGCACATACATCCTAAGTAGGTAGCTCCATATATAGTTTTTAAAGTTAGGAATGATAGACCCCAAGTTGCTTTGGATATTCTAGTTAGGGCATAAAAGTTCCTTTTAGCTTTTTCGCCAACTATTTTTATGTTCGATAAATGAAAAATTCCTTTCTAAGACCATACCAAGGTACCATACGGATTGCTGTTTTTTAACGGGAACGTTATTAAATGTAATAATAGGCAATGATTTAAGATTACCTTTTAGTAGAAGTTGATAGGTTTTATGGGGCGCAAACGCTAGGCGGTTACGATCACCCCACTGAGATATTAGATTTAGGCAAGTATTGGCCATGTTCTCAAGTCCAGCTCGGGTACTTGACTGAATGAGCAGTAGGCCATCGTCCGCGTAACCAGTAAGTGAACAGCCGCAAGGAAGCGGGATCGCGAGGAAATCATCAAAACCCAAATTCCATAAATAAGGACCGACAACTGAACCCTGAGGACATCCAATAGTTAGTGCTTTAGTACTAGAAAAATGACCGAGCTTATGTACCGCGGAACCGTTTATAAAGTACGAGTAAACGAGATTATATATGTTTCTATAGCAACCGCGGGTTTTTAATTTTAACAACAGCATAGGCCACCAAGTGTTATCAAAAGCCCCAGAAATATCCAAAAAGATACCAATCACGTACTTGTGTTCCGATTGGTTAACGGTTCTTCTGACAGAAAGCGCCACGTCGACTGTTGATTTACCAATGGTGAAGCCATATTGATTACTATGAAATTTTGAACCGTTCGGTAGTAAACGTGGAACGATGAGGCGCTCAAGAAGTTTCCCCAAAGATGGTAGAAATGTGATAGGCCGATATGACTTCGGATCATCCGGTGGTTTATCACCACACTTTGGTATTATCCGTATGAAACCGCGTCGCCATTTACGAGGAAAAACGCCTGCAGCAATGCATCGGTTATATACAGTTAAGATGGCATCACCCGCTGTTTTACACGCTTCTTTAATCATGCTATTAGATATTTTATCCTCCCCTGATGATTTGTTGACCGGTAGTTTTCTAACAATATTTATAAATTCGTCATTAGATGGTACGTCTGACATTGCTGATTCAGGTGGCACAGGAGCCCACCCTCGAATCTGTTGGTGGAAGTCGCTATCGTTAGCCGGTGAATCATCAGGGATAAGTGTGTTAATTAGTACTTCTGTTGTTTCCTCTATGCCCGTGGTATGCTTATCATTGACTTTAATGTTTTGAACGTATGCAAGGTCGACCGATCTGTTAGCTTTATATTCGTGATATAAGGGAGACCACGGACCCTCCCTGTCAAGTTTATCAACGATTTTCCGCAACAAGTTACCATCAGATTTTTCCACCGATGCTTTGTAGCGTGACTTGGTAACTCTGAAAGCATTTAAAGCGAACGTAAGAAGATCTCCAGTAATCTTTCGGCTCTTGAGTTTATTTAACTGTCTACGCGCTCTGCGATATCTTTTACGCTGTTCAACTAAATAATCACTCCACCAGTCACATCTACGAATATTGGTCATAGATCCACGACCAATGGCGATGTCAGCACAGTAGGTAAAGGTTTCTGACATAATGTCAGCACTTTCTTCGGCTGACAGCCCGTCCCGAGTGAATTCTTTGGCGTGACACGCAAAAAGCGAGCCAAAAAATTCTCAGTTCGCGCCTTTACATCTATATCTGAAATTACCAGGAATATGAGACGGACCCTGAATATAACCAGGAACAAATTCGTACACGATCAGGCGATGATCACTACAAGACGCGTCCGGTAGGACACGCCACCTATCCAAACGTACGTCGGCACTAGAAAGTGTGACGTCAATACAAGATTCGCCCATTTGGCTGCAAAAAGTAGGTGGTGCATCAGGGGTATTATGAATCGATAGGTTCATCTCAGCAATGAAATCCTCAACAGCGCAGCGTCGTTCGGTATCGGTTGCCCGAACCTTGCCATACCACAGAGACGATGACGCGTTGACATCCGCGCCAACGATCACTTTGCAGCCTGCGAGTGACCGCAAGACATGACGGAGATTATGTATATGAGGAGTAACAGGATCTGAATATTGAAAGTAACAGCTTACAACGAATACTTTAAAAGAAGCTGATGAGACTTCAGCAACCGCACAGTGTGGCGTCATGAGGTCACGTCTATACGTGACCTCATGACGCCACGTACGTAAACTTCTATACGTTACCGTAAAGTTAGAAGACCGCGCAACATAAATTCCGGCTCGCGCCCTGCAATCCAGCTGCACTACCCTGTGACGTAAACTTGAGTTTTGATATTGTTCTTGAATGAGTACAAGGTCTAAGTTGTAGTCAATAATTAATTTATCTAACTCTGATGTCGCCACCTTATCGTTGTGAAGGTTTAATTGCCTTATGCTTAGACTATCCATCTTAATTAGTAATTAGTATGTAGGATAAGTTGTTCGAGTTTTAATTTATAGGTACCGCACTGTTCAGACCCGCAGCGATGGTCAAAAGGTTTTTTAAAACTTTTACACGCTGCGCAAACCGGGGTAAAATTTAAATCGTCCATAAGCGGGCAAACATTGGTTTCGTGGGCCTCAGAATAGATAGCGCAGGTTGGTGATTTATTAGCGCAATGCTTTTTCACGTGACCGAATTACTGAGAATACGCGCAACTAACTACCTCGATATCACCAACAAAACGGCAAGTGGCCCAGTCAATAAATAACTTATCCTTGGTAGACACAAGATGTTTCCGTACCTCAGGTTCAATTTCTATTCCTAACCATTTTCGTGGATTTAATGAAATCGTCTTCTTTTATTGGCAACTCATTTTTAATGTTTTGGCGGTATATAGCTTGCAAAAAATTGTTGTCTTCCATAGAGGCGGGAATGTCCTTGACTAATAGACGGGGGCGGCGACCCTTTGGTTTTTCTAAACGAAGACCCGCAGACTTTATAGCGTCTACCGATTCCAGTCTTTTCAATTGGTTTTCATTTGCAACGCGCAGTACAACGCCTGATTTGGCGGTTTTTTTAATACCGACTACAATGGACCCCGGTAATCCGGCCCCTGTCTAGTCCGGCACTCTCTGTAATCCGAATCTCTCTATTATTTATTACATATTGATATTGAATATTTTTTGATAATTTCGCTAATGCATGATTGAACAAGTTACAACTTGTACGGACCATCATTATTGTGCTCGACGCGTAGGGTCACAGAAGAGAACTATTCCGTGCGTAGGGTATTGTTTTGATTCCGATTGTTTAGTTTGAATTTGACTACTTGAGTATATGTATAGTATATAATATAAAGAATAATCATTGGATCTCTAATTTGACGGATTACAAGGTACTCTTTTGTAAAAAAAATCGGACTATAAGGTCCGTATTACAGAACGTCACTCAAAACTCAAGCTCTACTTAAATCTCATTTCAAGCCATTTGATTGGTTGAAACTAGTTTGAAGTAATGCTTAAGCAGAGATTCATGCTTGAGTTTCCTTCTGGAATACGGACATAAGAGGTCTTAGGCAGTACTCTATAATCCGACAAATTCGATAGTCCGACACTGCCCTGCAAAATGATTGTCGGACTACCGGGGTTCCACTGTATTTGAAAACCATCGTCACTCGGTCTAATCGCCTTCATAAGAGCTTCTTTAGTGGCGGAAGATGACGCATAGTCAGCTGATCGATCCTTGGTCGGATAGGCGACGAGACAAGGAAGAGGTACTCTAGATTCAATAGCCGGGGTAACTTTAGGTAACCGCAGTTTCAAAGAATCCGCGTACGACATTTTTATGTCCTCTTTTTTTTTTTTTTTAATTGGCATCTCGTAGGTGGCCATTAGAGGCCGTAACTACTTAACCGGACTTTCCTGTGGATGCCTTAATTAAAAATTAAAGCCTCCAGCCAGGGGCACTTAAAACTAACTTAAAATTAGGCGACTACGCACTAAGGGCACCCCCTGTGGGGTACGAACCTCGGCTTAGGGCGTCGCTAGAGAGGACAGCAGGGGACGGCTGGATCGAAAGTTATACTTAATGGTTTGATGACCGCGGCGTTTCCTAGTACTAGCTCTGAGAAGAAACGCCGAAACAAACTCAGAGGTTATTGTTGGGACATTATGATATTACTGGCTCAGCTGCGACGCGGGCTGGCCTTCATCGTGTTGTAATGATGAAATAAGTATGTGGGATGCAGTACCTCTTGGGATCCTTTTGTAAAACTTCAAAATAAAATAAATCACTTATAAAATCATTCACACAATATATTTTCCATTTAAGCTAGCTCAATAAACAAACTGTTGTATAAAAAACACATCTTATAATTTAATCCATACTCAGTTACAACATTTTTTACTACACCCTGATGCTACCGAAAACCATTCTACACTAATCACATAAAAACAATGAATCTTTTTCTCCTGTCTCCGTAATCTTCCAAACTTAAAATATTTTTGCTTATAAAAGTTAGCTGCCAGAGACAATAATCAAATTCAACCTCAACATCCCCTCTGAATTTTATTATTATCTCAAAGTAAAATTTAAAATCATCCTAAGACATAACTTTCAAACATTAATTTCAATACACTCTCTTTAAACAACTTCAATACATAACCTATAATCCCCTCAAAACACAAAGAAACCCATAAACTTCAATACATGACCTGTAACCCCCTCAATACAAAACAACTCATATAAAACTTCGATACAACTTCAACTCACTATGTATAGCTTCTCACTATCTATAGCTTCGACAGTCTCCCTGTCTATAAACTTCAAACTTCAACAACTCCCTATCTAACTTCAACAACTCCCTATCTAACTTCAAACTCCCTATCTAACTTCAAACTCCCTATCTAACTTCAAACTCCCTATCTAACTTCAACTTATCAATTCAATATCACAAAACACCCTATCTATAACTTCAACAACTCCGACAGTCTTCCTGCCCATAAACTCCCTATCGATAACTTCAATTCTATCACAAAACACCCTATCTATAACTTCAACTTATTACAAAACACACGCTATCTAAACTTCAGCTCTATTAGAAAACACACCCTATCTAACCTTCAGCTCTATTAGAAAACACACCCTATCTAACCTTCAGCTCTATTAGAAAACATACCCCATCTAAAACTTCCACTCTATTATAAAACATACCCCATCTAAAACTTCAAAAACTATTAGAAAACACACCATCTAAAACTTCCACTCTATTAAAAAGACATACCCTACCTAAAACTTCAAAAATCCTACTACAAAAGCACACCCTCTAACCTCAACTCTACTACAAAAACACATCATATCTAAAATAAACTCCCTATCTAAAATGCAGCCTTTACATAACCTTCAATTTCATAAATATCACTAACCCTTACAATTTTGTTACATGTCACAACCCTTGAATACATAACTTTCAATTTTGCAGGATCCCAACTCATCTTAAAACCATTATTTGCAAAACCAACTAACAAACCCCTAATACATCTAGTCTAATTTTATTTATCAAATATAATAAAGACCCTATTAATTGCCTGTAACTAAGCACATCACATCAATTGTCTACGGCACATCACAACTAATATTCTTCCACTCTTGATCTTCTTCAAAAGTAGAAAACTCCTCCACATCACATCAATTTCCTATTATGCACATCAACACTAATATTCTTCCCCTCTTGATGTGCAACAATTCAAATATTCGGAAATGCTTTTGTCGTGGCGTCGCCTTTCAGGCCTCGCTTAGAACTTATTAGCAAGGATCCTGGCCCTAAACTACGACTCCGCGAAAGTACTTAATTTGTCTGATGATAGCTTGCATTGACTTACCGAGCTTGTAGTTGTCTCAGCCGGTACTTAGATGATGTAATGATCTGCTTCGCCTTGTTATGAGATGTGTGCCAGCTATGATTATCCCATGTTCTTTGTTAACCTCTCAAGACCTCGATCTGTAGGGATTAAGCAATCATCATTTGCTTGTTTTGGAACTAAGTGCGCAGGGCCAATCTTACTTCTCTAACTTGTGTGACATTTATATTTGTTCGATTGTTTACTCGTATTTACTTTTAACCTCCAAATGAGGGCTTGTGTATTACAGAGCCTCGCGCTCTGGCTTAAGTACTTTGTGCTACTCAACGATTATATTGGATGTCCCTTGTCTGTGACCCTCGCCCTGCGGCTCGGGATTATCTTTGTTAGGCTAGAATAACTCTACGCCTCTTTTAGAACTTGCACATGCGACACACGCCACATGTGACCTACACCCCACGGGCTAGGATTTATCTTGGAAGCGATAGCAACTCTACCGCTCATGCAGATTCTTGCACATGCGACCCATACCCTGCCTGTATGGGATTTTCTTGTGTGGCTATAGCAACGCTACGGCCCTTCATTCAGAACTTGCACAGATCGACAAGACATACAACTTTTGATACAATTAGCGTTACTCGACTTCAGTAACTTCCTTTAGTTCAAACTACCGTAATACATATACGATTAGATTAACAACAAGTAATTAGATAAACCCTAGGCACTTAGCTTTAATTAACTGGAGACTTCTAGCTTGCTCCGGAACTCACTCAATTCACACTAGACTTTAAATTATTCTTATAAGACTGTACTTGATGCCGGCGACGCTTCGAAAGGGCGCGTCGCCCGGCTTGGCTTTGCTAGGTGAAAATCCACAGACTATAAAGTACCATAGTCATGATATTCTCGCTTACCTTGTGCAGAAATGTCAGTGATCTTGCGAGAATGTCTTCTTATGTATTATTATGAGTGATTTCGCGCTAAGTCGCGACACTCCCGCCGGAAATTTATTTAAACAAAGGTGATCATCAGATTCTGCGTCCACTCCCTTATCTTCTCAAGGGCCCGGACTGCTGCCTCACGCTTGCTCCTCAGTTCTCCGTTTAGTCTATCATGGTTCTCCATGTCCTTTGATGGTTCTCTCGAATCATTATTATCCTCATTGTCATAATCATTTCTGTCAACGATTTCATTTTCAACATCTATTTTGTTACTAGTATCTTTCGTATTTTTTGTCAAATTTTCATCTATTTGTTTCGTTTCATCATCAATTGATGTTTTATTTTGAACAGCTTTCATTTCTGTATCATTAGTAGGATTTATATTTATTGCCTTTTCATGAGTTTTTATCGGCAATCGAAAGGGTTGAGAATCCTTTCTAGTTTCTTGAATAGCTTCATCATGACCTTCGTCATCTTCAACTTCTAAAGGGTATAAATGTGCAATAGAGCGAGTGAAAATTGCATTTCCAACTTTGACTTGCTACTCGAACTAGACCATCAGAGCTTTTTACTAAGGACACTATTTTTCCCACCTTCCAGCCTTCTCTGTTCTTATCTCCCTTTATCTGTACTATTTGACCTATTATTGGATTAAGATTTGAAGTAACTCGTGATTGTTTAGGAGAATGACTATGTCTGTCTCTTAAGCTATGTAAGTAGCGGTTTTGAAACATTTCTTTGAATTCCTCTAGTATTATTCTAGACTTCTTCCAGCCTTTAATTAAATTTGTTTTTGTGGAAGATCCTTGTATTATAATATATACTGCTTTCATGATGCGTTTCTTCTGACAACTTATTTAACGATTTTTGTAACTGAGGTTCTTCAGTTATATTTTCAGCCATATCTTTATCTTGAGCAATATTTAACTGTAGACTTTCTGCATTCGGCAGATCCTCCCCCGCCAAAAAAGTAACGGTATTTACTGGGACGAGCGGCCATTTGGATTTGTCCAACCTTAAGAATTCTGGTCCCAGTAACCAACGTGACCTTTCCTCTTCCGAAGCGTATGGTCTCGTTGCTGCATCTGCAGGGTTATGTTGTGATGGAACATGTCTAAGTATCAAATCCTTATTCAGTTTTATTTCCTCTAGTCTTCGTGTCACAAATGGTGTAAGTAGTTTGTTGGAATTATACCAGTCTATCACAATCTGGCTGTCTGTCCACAAGGTTTGCTTAGTGACCTGCTTTGTTAAGAATTTCAGAACATATTTAATCAGTCTACTTCCAATAAGTACACCGAGTAACTCTAGTTTGGGTATACTTAAGTTTTGTTGATCTTTGATCGGCACGAGTCGTGATTTTCCTATTATGAAATGTATATTAATTCCTTGCACCAAGTAGACCACCGCAGCGTAGGCCTGCAATGAAGAATCGGAGAAACAATGTAGCTCAATTACCCCCTCGATGGAGGCAATAGTTCTACGAGGTATGCAAATATTTTCTATGTACTTTATATCTTTTAGAATAGTTATCCAACGTTCTTTAGCATCAGTATCTAGTGGACTATCCCACTTTACCTTTTTCTTCCATAGGTCTTGTAAGAAAATCTTTGCGGACAGCATACTAGGTACGCTAAATCCACAAGGATCGTATACAGCTGCTATAGTTTTCAAGACTCCTCTTTTTGTGTGTTTATTATCTTCATTTACTTTTGCTTTCAAGCTTAATGTATCTTGCTCTAAATTCCATTCTATACCGAGTATTTTTATCGTTTTGTCAGGACATACATCTTCGTCTGGAATATGTTTTATAAATTCTTTGGAGTTAGAACTCCATTGTCTTAGATTCATGGAAATTTCCTCAAATGTATTTTTCAAATTGTGGTACAGCATTACCGCTTCATTAACAGTGTTTGATCCAGTCAAAAGGTTATCTACATAAATATCATTGGCTATTTTCTTTATGTATTCGTATTTTGAACATTTCAGATGATGTTTGACTGTGGCATTTAGAATAAATGGTGACGCTGTAAGACCGAATGGAACACGGGTGAATCTGAGATGGATGATATTGTCCTCGGTTACTGGTTTATGAGGGTTTTTCAGCCACAAGAATCTTGTCACATCTCTATCTATGTCTTTAAGTCCGATTTGAAGAAAAGCCTTTTCGACATCCGCTACTATTCCAATAGCGTGACATCTAAATTTAATTAACAGCCCTGTTAAGTCTTCCAATAACAAAGGTCCGCAATAAAGATGCTGATTCAAACTTTTACTGTCCCCAACATGTGCTGATCCATCATAGACTATACGTAGTACCTTTCCTGGTGCCGTGATGCCGTGATGCGGAAGGTAATGTACTATATGGTTAACTTGTCTCTTAGGAACTTCCTCAATTATTCCATTACTCCACTGATCTTTGATTATGTCATCATACGACGTTATTGTAGCTGCATCTAATCTTTTAAGTAAGCCTTTGAGTCGACCAAATGCTAGCCCAAAATTGGATTGCAATCCTGATGGACTATCACTCCATGGCCAGCTGATATAATATCTGTGATCTTTATACTCTGTGGTTTCGTTAAAATGCTTAATAGCTTCCTCATCCCTATTTGCTTTAGGTGAGTCTGTTATACCTATGGACTCCAAATCCCACAAACATTTCAAACTTTCTCTGTGTAGTGGTGGATCTAGTTGATTAAAACTATCGTTGCCAGAATTTTCAAAATATGTGAGTACTGTTAATCGTTGCACGCATTTGGTAGTGTTTATTCTGCCAGAAACTATCCATCCAAATTCAGAATGTATCAAATACAAATTTTGTCCTATTTGTATTTTATCAGTTGCCATTATAGAGTAATAATGATCATTACCTATCAATATATCAACCCGGTCAAGCAATGACCCATCATCAGCTAACTGATATTTGCCAGAGTTCTTCCACCCCAGTAAATTTTCCTCTGGATATGGTACCCCTGGAGATATTGATGGTATGACGTTAGCAAATATTGACCTGATTGTATTATTATTTGTCATAAGATCTATCCTTACTAATGAGCTTGTTATCTTTCTAGGTTGTTGAGATCCGAACGTAAATATTGCAAGGTTATTTCGTTCTTCCTCTTGAAGATTCCATTCTTTAGCCATAGCTTCTGTAATATAACTTCTCTCGCTTCCTGTGTCTAACAGTATCCTACAGTTTCTTCTGCTATCACTGTGGCCTAGTACTGCTACAACGGCTGTTTGCAATATTGTGGACTTTTTTCTGCTTACGTGCATTACATTTGTCGATTCCCTTTCATCTCGACTCTTGGGTTGCACTTTAGTAGGACATAATGCTGAGTTATGTATTCCATACTTGCCACAGAAGTGACATTCCCTTTTATTATTGCACCGAGAATGGTGATGTCCCTGCCTAAAACATATAAAACATCTATCTTGAAGTTTTGCTTTTCTTTTCTCTAGAGTCTTAACCTTTTCACAATCGCTATTGTAGTGGTTACCATTACAGAAGATACAATTGTAGAGCTTCTTTCTTTTACCAAAATTCTTGTATTTCTTTTCTTTAGTTATGTTTGGATCAAATCTTCTCTTAAGTCTGTCATTATTAGGTTTGATATTGTGTTGAGGTCTTCCCATCGGTATTTTAATGTGAGTGAAATTTTTCTTTGACGTTCCAGGTCTCCTTCTTTCTAGATTTGTAGCATCCTTTATATGCAGGGTTTCTGTAGTGTACGGGGTTTCAACAGCACTACCCGTACAAGGTTGTTGTGTTATCCTCATAGCGTCCTCCTTAGTGGATATTATCAAGGATAGATGCTTTAGAATACATTCCACAGTAAAAGTACCTTCAGATCCAAGTCTCATCTTGGTATCGTAGATTAGGTCTGTAGGGAATTTTTCCATTATTAAAAATCTCATCTGATTCGTATCAGTGTTCTCTCCTATGGATTGAAGTATTCTTAAATGACGTTGAATTTCGTCCAATGTGATTCGGCATTCATCAAGTTCTATTGCTTGTTTTAAATTATTAATAGCTCTATGATGCGCATGAATTATTTCATGTTCTTTGCCATATCTGGCCTTTAGTGTATCCACAGCGATATGATAATTTTTGTTTGTTGTGTTTAAGCCTTCTATTAGTTTAAGAGCATTGCCCTTTACTGATCTTTTAAGATATAATAGTTTATCTACATCAGTGAGTGATCTTTGATTAATGCTAGAGTTGAATTGATCCCAAAAGGAGCACCATCCTAGTAGATCGCCCTCAAATTGAGGTAGATTAAGGTCTGGGAGTTTACTATATGTGGTTGAGTGTACCTTAGGTGGAAGTTTGATTTCACATTTAAATTTAATCTTTGTGTCTAGTTCGGCTACAATCTCTTCCCCATTTAGTTGGTATGTTGTTAGGTTGGAGATCTCATCAGGGTCCGGATTCTTAGAAATGTTGAAAAAATTATACAATTCCGATGAGAATCTCGATAATAATGATTTGAGTTTAGCTAGTTGTATTTTGCTTCCTCTAAATTATCATCATTTAAATTATTGGAGAGACCATAGGCTTGTACAGATATAGTTTGGATTTCTTCAGCGACCTTACTCAAACGGTTCATTAATATGTCTTCCATTTCAGGTTCTTCTGCAAAGTTATCTTTACTATAAACTTATGTACCATTATGTATATTATAAATTCAAATTTTATCCATTTCTATTGATAATAAAAAATTAATTAATCAATTAATTCTTTAACTCATTTGAAAAAAAATGTAACTTTGCCTTAACTATTACCTAGTTTCATTTAAAATTCACTTGACCTTAAATTTCAATTAATAATTTATTAAAGAATGGATTAGAAAAAAGAAAGAAAAAAAAAACAAAATTTGTTTATAAGTAAGTACTCTGTAAGTACATACTAATAGTCAGTCAATTACTAATTATCATTTGCCAACATCTTCATAAATTAAGCATCTTAATTGTCATTTTCCTTGCCATGCCTTCTAATATAATTCTTATTATCTTGAAATAACAATGGCTTCCCAATGCTATTTTAAAATTAATATTAAGGCATAATTATCTTACTCTAGACTTTACTCACATATAATCATATCTCTAGCAAGTGTAAATGGTTTTTATGAAAGTAACAATACTTTCATACTTTAATTTTGCTTCTAATTCAACAAGAAAATTAAAAATTTCCCTTGAAATTACTTTGTCATATGTAGGCATGTATTTGTTTATTGTTTTACCCGTTGTTTAATTTAGCTTATTTTATTTCAAGAAAATAGGCAGTACAGCAAATATATAGCTGTTAATGACTGAATTATAATGAAAATTATGGCGAAGTAAGTAGTTAAGAATTGAAGGATTTTAAAACAAGTTAATTGACCATTTTAAAGTCTCTTAGGAAAATCCAAAGTAGTAGAGTACATAATTAATTTTCTCTTGGGTACTCAGTCAAGGAATGACTATTGTCCTACTATACCTAGGAACTTATAATGCCTTCACATGTTTTAAATTTTAACTATAAGCATTTGTTCACTTAGGGTACTTATGACACAATGGAACATTCTCTTCCATTTTCTTAGTAGCCAAACCTGATTTTCAACTTAACATAGGAGTAAAGGAATTAAATTATCTTTTCTTGTATGTAAATGGGTACATTTGCATATTGAAGGATATTATTAATTAATAGCAGTTTCTCAATTTGTATTCCCTCCTTTTGTAATTTGTTCACTGTGGGTATCAATTAAAACTGTTTCCAAACCACGTGAGCCGCATGACAGCACAAAAAATTTCAACTTTTTGCGGAACGTGAATTTCTGTACTACAGACGTAAAATATAGAATAATCACTTTTCATACCTTAAATCACAGCCTCAAACACTAAATGAGCGCTTCTGATGTTTATTTCACAGGTTAAACAACTTTGCGGCAAATATTAACAACTTTCTTGAGTAATTGAAAAAGTTTTCATATCGACGGCGTCTAGTAGCATCGGCTTACAAACTTTGAACGGTAACTTGAATGAATGAACGAGACGTCATTTCTAATAAGGCAGTATACACACGATCACAGCTTTCTTCCAAGCATCAACTTTGATACGTATCTTGTAGGATTTCAATACCTAAAACCGTATGAATTTTCTATTAACTATTTCTTAGGTAACATGACCTTTGTCTTGAAAGAGAAGAAAAAATACGACAATTTTGCCGATGCCAATTAGGCATGTTATTTGTTTGTTTCACAAAACAAAACGAATGTCTGCCTTCTCCATACACTTGTTAGCTTCCAAGCTTCTTTTAAGCTCCAGCAATTAACAGACATTAACACTGAATCACTTTTTCATGATTATAACAACTATCACAAGCCGTGGTAAATTTATACCATTGTCCCGCCATTGAGTACAAATACCATAAAGCAACAACACACGTTATGTCCTTTATAACTTTTTGATGACAAAACGACTTTCAACGTTATTGCTAATAATATTCATATAGCTTAATTATGAATATAAATTTAAACTTTTTATGTATGTAGCTTTACCGGCAAATTGAGTGAATGAGCGAGTGAGTTGCGAACAACTTTCTAGAATGAACACGAATGGCATCACATATTTTAAATAAACTGAAACCTTTCAGCTTTAAAGAATTTACATCCCTTATAAGTCAAAGCAAGCATCACCAGACCTTAGGATTCATCAAGATTTATCCCAGCATCTCCACCATGTCGTGGCGTCGCCTTTCAGGCCTCGCTTAGAACTTATTAGCGAGGATCCTGGCCCTAAACTACGACTCCGCGAAAGTACTTAATTGTCTGATGATAACTTGCATTGACTTACCGAGTTTGTAGTTGTCTCAGCCGGTACTTAGATGATGTAATGATCTGCTTCGCCTTGTTATGAGATGTGTGCCAGCTATGATTATCCCATGTTCTTTGTTAACCTCTCAAGACCTCGATCTGTAGGGATTAAGCAATCATCATTTGCTTGTTTTGGAACTAAGTGCGCAGGGCCAATCTTACTTCTCTAACTTGTGTGACATTTATATTTGTTCGATTGTTTACTCGTATTTACTTTTAACCTCCAAATGAGGGCTTGTGTGTTACAGAGCCTCGCGCTCTGGCTTAAGTACTTTGTGCTACTTCAACGATTATATTGGATGTCCCTTGTCTGTGACCCTCGCCCTGCGGCTCGGGATTTTCTTTGTTAGGCTAGAATAACTCTACGCCTCCTTTAGAACTTGCACATGCGACCCACGCCACATGTGACCTACACCCTACGGCATAGGATTTATCTTTGAAGGCGATAGCAACTCTACCGCTCATGCAGATTCTTGCACATGTGACCCATACCCTGCCTGTATGGGATTTTCTTGTGTGGCTATAGCAATGCTACGGCCCCTTCATTCAGAACTTGCACAGATCGACAGGACATACAACTTTTGATACAATTAGCGTTACTCGACTTCAGTAACTTCCTTTAGTTCAAACTACCGTAATACATATACGATTAGATTAACAACAAGTAATTAGATAAACCCTAGGCACTTAGCTTTCATTAACTGGAGACTTCTAGCTTGTTCCGGAACTCACTCAATTCACACTACACTTATAAGACTGTACTTGATGCCGGCGACGCTTCAAAAGGGCGCTTCGCCCGGCTTGGCTTCGCTAGGTGAAAATCCACAGACTATAAAGTACCATAGTCTTGATATTCTCGCTTACCTTGTGCAGAAATGTCAGTGATCTTGCGAGAATGTCTTCTTATGTATTATTATGAGTGATTTCGCGCTAAGTCGCGACAGTGCTCGCGTGTATGCCTTTCCATGGCCATACGATCTCTAACGCCGAAGGTCTGGTTTTCTTCCAAGTGGTTCAAGAAAACGATGAGTTCTTTTTTCTTGGTTTCCTCCAGGTATTTACGCAAGTACCCCTTCACTTTATAAATTGTATATTTATCTTTTTTTGGTTCTGCAGCTAGCACGGATTTCACCGAGTTGGAATCAGTAAATACCTCCTGAGGATCCAGAGGTGGCCCCTTCCTTCCTCTTTCGCTTCTTCGGCATTATAAACTTTCTTGTATAGGTAATGTATAGAATAATTTATGAAAGTATTTACAAGAACAATGTACAAAAAGGGAAAAATAAATATTTTTGTTTAAAAAATGCGCCTTTCGTTTTCAACCCATTCCCGCCTTTTTCCCGTGGGCCCGGTAGTAGAACCAGACTAATATGTTTGTTCAACTGCTATAAGTTATGGTGTTAAACCCCTTGTGTAAAACATAAAAAAATTAACCACAGTGTGATGATACCAACCCGCGGCGCAGGAATCGAACCACTCGCTTCCCAACTCAGTCGATTCGGGACCGTCATACGATACGAGCCCCTCAAGATCAATGACAATGACGGTATGCCACCAGAACTCCCTCGTCAAGCCCGACGAACCTCTTTAACTCCTTTTTTGGAGGTTAGGCTCAATACTCTCGTCTAGGACAAGGTACTTCTAGTAGGTATATCAGCGACCTTCTCGACGAGCTCCAGGTGATTCCCGTATTTGTTACGTTTTTTACGATGAGGCTCATCGAGGGGTTGCTGACCACCTGTGCATCTACTGTCACTTTCACACTATTCCTAGAGGCGATGATGTCGGGCTCTCTGAGGCCTAATGCAATTCTGACCTTCGGCTTCCTCGCCACGGACCACCCCTTGTCACTCATAACAGAGCTGACGACGTCCGCTATGCAATTAAGCCGTGGTTCCTTTAACACTGCTGGATGGTAAGCGCTCTGGTCTCCCTGACCATGCACACTGCACGGCAGTACAACTCTGACCCCACAACAATCCAGCACCCCCGCGTATTACGAACTCGAAACTGGAGCACGCCTATATCAGTGTACACGAACTGCACGAAATCCCGCCCAGTATATTGCATGCATTTATTCCTTACCCACTACGTGGATGCGGGCAGAGTCCATCCACGGTTGTATGCAGGACTTCATGCCTTTATGTAGTTACTTAGCGGTCGTCCGCTCCCCCGACTTGAGGTTAGCCGTGGTGAATTTTCGGAATTGCTTGTCGGCCCACTGCGGCTTCCCTCGGACCTGGCGGCGGCTTTAGCTAATGGCCAACGATTCCAAACGGCCAAACATCTTGATCAAATTCGGCACACAAGTCCTTAACCTACAGCGAAACAGCCTAGGTAGCTGTACGGTATCAGTCACGAACTTTCTCACGGAATACCAAACGTGTGCTGTATGTAAATACATTTTGGTTTGGAGTAAGTCTTTTTTTTAATTATTAATTATAAACTAGTGCTTGATTGCAATCCCGCCAGATGGTAAGCAGTGATGCAATCGTTGATGGTAAAGCGCACAAGTTTATTAAGCCTATTCACTTAAAAATCTTAGTGAGTAGGAAGGAAGACGGCAGTTCAGCGAGGTGATGCAATGTTAAACCCAACAACACGTCCAACGATGCTGTGCCAGAGGGAGATTAATCTGGAGACCCTCCACGATCAAACTCGTCGCGACACAATAACATTTGGCGCATCACACAAACCCAATACAACTGCTCAAACCCGTCCTACGTACGGCTTCACCAGTCATCATGCCGGAACACGACGAATCGCTTGGCGGCAAGACTTTGTCTGGTGGGTGGTAACTTCTGCCGGCAGCCGATCTTATGGCCTACCACCGAGTGAAAGTCTATTTTGCTAGTTTTTAATTTACTAACTGTAAGGAGAAAAGCTATCTTATAAAATTGGGGAATCAACTTAGGTAGGAGCAGATAACTTTATTCTAATATTTTGATTTATGTATATAATATAATAAACTCTAAGATCTGACGGTAAATTTTAGGTTGTGAGGGCTTAAGGTTCCAGTCATGAGATTAAAATATTATTAGATAAAAAAAATCTCAAAAGCAGAATTTTGTAGACTTTCTAAGAAAGTCATTTTCAACTTGATGGGTAGATTAGTTTTGAAATATTGTATTTATGTACAAAATAATTTGGGAACTAAGTTTGTAATTTAACAGTAGGCATATGCATTATTTTTTATATTAGTTTACATATATTTTTATTACCCGACTGCCAGGAGGGTTATGTTTTTAGCTCCTATCTTGTATGTATTATTCTTTATTACCTAGTATCTCCAGAACCGCTGAACGGATTTTCACATTTGAGGTATCGTTAGATTTGCCTTAATTGCCCAACTGCTACTAGATAGGTGACATTTAAAAAAAACAAAATGGTGGATGTATGACGCCATATTGTGAGATATAAAGAAATAAATTTTTACCAAGCATATCGAGTGGGATATCAAAATGAAGGATTTGAAACACTGATTCTAATTATGTATATAACTTAATATTAAATGGAACAAAAAAAAAAGAATTACATATTTTTTTCTGCCAAGCATATCGAGTTGGGTATCAAAATTAAGGATTTTAATCACTGATTATAATAAATATATTGATTCTAAATATAGTTTATATAAAAAAAGCCTTTAAACATAAAATTGCCGTTTAATAGAAAAAAAAAAATTATTAATTGAAGTAATTACCCATGCAATCAATGTATTTTTGCCAACACAGTGGCAGTTTATTGATTCTTAAAGAAATCAGCTGGACGAGAGGCAAGTGGCAGTCTCCGAATGGGGCAATGCCAAACTTGTAGCATTCAATACCGCCAAAACACAGGCGTGTCTTTTCACCCCCAAAAGGAGCCCGTTCACCTTGGCTCCTACTTTTCGAAATGTATCCTTGGAGTGTACCGACCGCCTTCAGCTATTGGGAGTTGAGATTTCCTCCAACCTAAACTTTGGGCGGTTCATTGAGTCCAAGGCCAAGGCGTCTGCCAAGAAATTTAGCGTTATCGCAAAGGTACGGCGGTACTTCACACCAGGGCAGTTTTTAATGTTGTACAAAGCACAGTTCGGTTCGTGTGTGAAATACTGCAGCCACATTTGGGCTGGTGCTGGTAAGTGTCACCTGGCCACTTTGGATTCAGTGGAGAGGCGGGCGAAGAGGCTGATTGGTAACCCTGACTTAACTCGAGACGGTCCCCAAAGCCTAGAGCACAGACGTAAAGTAGCCAGCCTTTCGGTCTTCTATAGGATGCATTTTGGGGAGTGTGCGAGGGAATTGCATGATTTAATTCCCCCATCTCCGTTCCACCATCGGACAACCCGTCGTATGGCAAGCTTCCATCCTTACGTTGTTAACACCATTACGATCCGGACGAAGCGTTTCGCCTCCTCTTTTATACCGCGTACATCGAGGGACTGCAACAGTTTGCCAGCGGCGGTGTTTCCGTCGGTCTACAATTTGAGTGTCTTCAAGACTAGAGTGAATAGGCTCTTAATAAACTGATAGTGCGCTTTACCATCAACGACTGCGTCACTGTTTACTATCAGGCAGGATTGCGGTCAAGCGCTAGTTTATAATTTAATTTAAAAAAAAATCTATTCAAATTCTGGAAAAAGTAGTAGTCTGTAGGCGAAAGGTCTGGTGAGTAGGGCGGATGATGAAGAGTCTCCAACCCCACCAACCTTCTATTGCAACTTGAAGACTGTCTGTTGTGCGGTATGAGGTCGCGTTTTGTCGTGCAGGAGCAGCGGAGAGGTGCGATTTACCAATGCTGGTTGGAGATGTGCCAGTTTCTCCATCATTGTGTTCAGTTCTTCACAGTACACATCTGCAGTAATGCTCATCCCGTTTGGTAAAAAGATGTGATGAATCACACCGGTTAGTCCACCAAACAGGGACCATCGCTTTTCTAGGGGTAAGATTTCGTTTGGGGCATTGTTTAGGCGCTGAACCAGGATCTAATCAACTTGCTAAGCGCTTGCGGTTAGCAAACAGAATCCAGTTTTCATCGCAGGTAACAATGTGTTTCAAAATTACTTCATTTGTTTGTCTGTTGAGCAGTGTCAGGCACGTCTCGCGTACTTCGCGCTGGCGATCATTGAGTTCGTGGGGCACCCATTTGGCAAGCTACTTTACCTTGCCAATTCGACACATATGGTCCAATATAGTTTGTATTTTTTGTTTGTTTTGTCGAAAGCTGTTGCTATATCAGCCGTAGATTGTGTATCATCAGCTGCCACAATCGTTTTTAATTCGTCATTGTCGACCAAAAGTCTTCAGACGATTGTAGAAATCGTCTGAAGACTTTTGGTCGACTTTTCAGTTCGTTAGAGTTTTATGCAGGCGGGTTTTTTGTTTTTAAATAATTGCTTGTTATATTACCTAAATATACAATATGTAAAGAAAACCCTGTCCGACCCATAAGGATAATAAAGGTTAGGTAAACACATGACCAAATATAATATAAAATTTTACGTAATCATCATAGTAACAATACAAATGAATTTTAAAATAATCTTTTTTTCCCGCGAATTAATCCAACTTCCCCGAAATTTGGTAATTTTTAAAAAAGTGACTACACCATTTTGACGGTACGCTTATGCGATTCGACCACGCGCCGCGTGCCCTGCCCCCCGTCGCCCGCGGAAGGGTGTCCTACCACACATGTATTAAGTTACCTCTTTTTGCAAGATAATATTTATTTTTTAGGGGGATTTTTATTAAAACTTTAGTCTGGCTTTGTCGGCATTAGTAGAATCAGTTATCGATTCCTAACAATACCTTCACGGATCGGACAGGGTTTTCTTTACATATTGTATACGGACAAATCACACAGATTGTGCTATCCCCAAAGTAAGTTCGAGACTTGTGTTATGGGATACTAACTCAACGATACTATATTTATAATAGATACATATACAGAGTGTTGCTGACAATACGACAATAAATTAAACATCGTGTAGCTCAACAAGAGGTGCAGACACCGGAACTCCCTCCGAACCTTGGTTGGTGATTTAGTGCCCCCGATAACGCCTGAGGAAGTCCACACGGCTCTTCGTCGCATGGCGAATCGGAAAGCTGTCGGAGCCGATGGAGTCCCCATTGAGGCCTGGAAGGCGATGGGTCCTCGCGGTGTGGGCATGTTAACTTGCTTTTTGAGCCGCGTGCTCCTGACCGGTAAAATCCCGAGCCAATGGAGACTGAGTATTATTACTCCAGTCTTCAAAGGCAAGGGCTCGGTACAGGAGTGTGGCAACTATCGCGGTATAAAGGTCATGTCCCACACCATGAAGATCTTTGAGAGGATTTTAGACTCCCGGATCCGGCAGGAGTGTGCTGTCTCGACGTGTCAATATGGGTTCCGTCCAGGGTACGGAACCTCGGACCCTATCTTCGCCCTAAGGATCACCATGGAGAGATACAGATCGAAGCAGGGCCGCGCCGCCCCTGTGTGCGAAGTGTGCGGCGCACACAGGCGCCAAGTCAATAGGGGCGCCGCGCCGCCTTTGCAACCGAAATTATTTTTGTTTTCTAAATTATTGTTTTTTGTAGTAAAGTAAACATAGGTCTTGTAAACAACAAGACATACTTATATTACGCTTATTGAACAAGTCTCTCAATGTTTATATATTTATTAATATTTACGTTTATGGTTTCATTTCACGCTTAGGGTTTTAGTTTACATTACATACGATCTCAACCTCAACTTTAAAAGGGCGGCAGTTCTTTTGAACCTCAAACAAAGTACTTAGTATTAGTTATTTTAAACCGTAGTAGTAGGCGTCTAATAAAACACACGTTTTGGTGGTTGAAAGCAGAGAGAAAGAGTTTATTTTTTCTAACACAGTCAACATAGACAATCTATAGACAATCACTTTATGATATAGATATCAATAGACTATACAGTCTATGCCATACAGACATTATAGAGGGCACCACTATAAATTATTTTGTTACCCTGTTTAACACCTCCTCTTAACAAAATAATGTAACATCTCCTCTTAACAAAACAAAGAAATACAAACATAAATCTATAATACTACAGTACTATGAAACAGGTGAAATTCCTAACTTTCTCATAAAGTAATAATGCTTCACTGAACCCAAGCTCTTGGTAAAAATATCAGCAGGCATTTCAGCTGTTTCTAGATAACAAATATTTATTAAGTTGTTCTGTACAACTTCTCTTACAAAATGATATCGAATATCAATATGCTTGGATCTGCGATGAAAAATAGGGTTCAATGCCAGTCTTTGAGCACTTTGACTGTCATTGTACATTATAATTGGTCCTGAATTACCTACAATCTCTAAATACAAATTATTCAAATAGACAGCTTCTTTACTCGCTTCAGACATTGAGACATATTCCGCTTCAGTACTCGACAAAGCTACATTCTTCTGTTTTTTACATTCAAATGAAATTACTGAGTTTGACAAGGTGAAACAAAATCCAGAATATGATTTCCTATCGTTCACATCTGAACCCCAATCTGCATCTACAAATCCTTCAATAGTACAATTATTATCTTTACTAAATATAAGACCATACTTCTTAGTACATTTTAAATATTTTAACACTCTTTTTGCATGTTTCCAGTGAGTTTCAGTGTATGAATTGTTAAAATGACTAAGGAAACTTACACTGTATGAAATGTCAGGTCTAGTTAGAACTGCTAGGTACATTAGGCTACCTAAAAGCCTTTGGTAAGGACACTCATAACAAATATCCTGAGCCTTTTCTAATTTTAAGTTAACTTCCATAGGAGTTTTTACAGGTTTACATTCCAACATATTAAATCTGTTTAACAAATTATCTATGTACTGTTCCTGGTCTAGACATATTTTATTTTCACTAATTTTAACCCGCATGCCTAGGCACTGCTTTAATTCACCTAGATTTTTAATTTTGAATTTACTACTTAAATCATTTACCAATGAATTTACAGTTTCTTTACAATTATAAAATACAAAGAAATCATCTACAAAAAGTGCAATGATAATCTTTACATTTCCTTTAAATTTTGTATAAAGACATGGTTCATACTGAGATTGTTTAAAACCTAGATTTTTTAAACATTTATCAATTCTCTGGTTCCAAGCTCTGGAGGATTGCTTAAGGCCATAAATTGCACGTTTTAATTTTAAAACTTTGGAATTATAACTGTTACAAACATGAGTGACTGGTTTAGCCATGTACACATCTTCCTTTAGAAAACCATTTAAAAAAGCAGTTGTTACATCTAGATGACAGATATCTAAATTAAGTTTTACAGCTAGTGCAAATAACAGTCTTAATGTTGAGTATCTAAGCACAGGAGAGAATGTCTCATGGTAATCAACACCAACCTTCTGGGAAAAACCTTTTGCCACTAACCTCGCACGATACCGCACATTATGATCACTGTCATATTTCTTTTTAAACACCCACTTGCACTTAATCACTTTTTTGTCCTTTGGAAGATCCACTTCTTCCCAAGCATTGTTTTCCTCAAAGGAATCCAGCTCCTCCTGCATGGCAGCTTTCCAGAAGTCACATTCCGGTCCATTTAAAGCTTCTTCGATTGTGATTTCTCCATCACATCTATCTTGACACTCTGTAACACATAGATTATTGAAGCCATATCTATCTGGTTTTCTTCTAAATCTTTTCTGAGTAATTTCTTCATGTGTCACACTGACAGGAGTTATGTCATGATCTGAAGTTGTATCTAAGTATTCATCATCTGTACTCACCGAAGAAGCCTCTGTACTTGGTGTATATGTACGATCCTTTCCATCTTCTGTATCAGGATCTGATGAATATGAACAACTTTCTCCTTCAGTTTGCTCTTCTTCTTCTGTGGGTTTACATTCAACGACAACATCCACCATATTCTTTTCAGAATTCTCCATGATGATTACGTCTCTACTAGTTGCCACAGAGTTAGTACTGGGATCATAAACTCTGAACCCCTTTACATACTCAGCATAGCCCACAAGAATAAGCTGCTTAGCCTTTTTGTCCCACTTGGTGCGTCTTTCCTTTGGTACATGTGTCATAACTGTGCTCCCAAACACACGCAAGTGACTCAAGTTAGGCTTCTGGCCTGTCCACACTTCATAAGGTGTTTGATCTTTCAATCCTGAGACGACTGACCGGTTCCTTAAGTATACTGAAGTGTTGACTGCCTCTGCCCAAAACTTTGTATCAAGGTTTGCATCGAACAATAAACATCTGGCCTTCTCCACAACTGACCTGTTCATGCGCTCACATAAGCCATTCTGTTGTGGTGTATAAGGGTTGGTCTTCTGATGTACTATACCTTGAACTTTCAAATAATTCTCGAATTCATGGCTACAGAACTCACCACCATTATCAGTCCGTAGAATTTTTATTTTTCTGTCTTTTTGCTTCTCTACCAGGGACTGAAAAATCTTGAAATATTTGAACACTTCATCTTTTGTTTTTAGAAAATACACAAATGCCATTTTACTAAAATCATCCACTAACAAAAGATAGTACTTCGACTTTCCAATTGACAGTTCCATTGGACCTCCCACATCTGCATGCACTAGATCTAGCACATTCTCCGTCTTAGAAGTACTTTTGTCAAATGGAAGTCTTGACTGCTTCCCTTCGCAGCACACTGTGCAAGATGTTTTATCAATGTTCGCCACCTCTCTGAAATCTGTTCCCTCAACAGCCTTGTTTTTCATTTTGTTGAGACTGACACTATTTATGTGTCCTAACCTTCTATGCCATGTCTCACTGGACACTACTGCAGGCACTGCCAATGTCTCTTCTGTTTGTAATGTTTGTAATCTGTATACTCCATCGATCAATTCTGCTTGGCCAACAACTTCATTCTTCTTGTTATGAATATAACAAGCATTTTCTTTGAAGATCACTTTGTTGCCATTTTCTATCAGTTGACTCACCGAAAGCAGGTTAGTTGTCAAGTCTGGGATACACAACACATTAGAAACGGTGATGTCATACTGCACATCATTCAGAACAGTTACGATGTTCACATCACCTGAGCATAATACTGGAACACTGGTCTGATTGGCAATTATTATTTCCTTGGTGTCTGATTTATGTGATGGATTCACTATAAAGTCTTTTCTCGCAGTCATGTGCTTACTCGCGCCGCTGTCAATGTACCAATTGTTTTTGTTAAACTTTCCACTTAGAAAAATTGCACTAAATGCATTGGAAGTTTTTCTTTTGTCTTTACTAATTAAACTCGGACACTGGTTTCTGTAATGACCGGTTTGTTTGCAATTATAACATTTAATTATTTTGACAGCTTTGGTTTCTGACGTTTGTAATTTTTTATGGTGGTCGCGACCGCCGCCATTTTTGATGCGTTGGGATTTCGCAATATGAGCGTACCCTGCACTGGATGCTGAAGTTGAACCATCATCTGCACACATGTCTATCAGTTTCATTTTGATGACGTCTGGGCTTATTTCGATCCCCGAGTGTTCTATGGCCATAATCATGGGTGCGAACCTTTCTGGCAAGCCCGCCAACATCAATGCGCCAATCCACTCGTCCGTGATCTTAAATCCTGTTCCACGAAGTCGTTGCGCTGTTTCTATGATCTGTGTTACGTAGCTCGTTATAGATTCACAGGTGTCTAATCTTATGTTGATAAGATTTCTAAGTAAGTAGATTTTTCTCGAGTAGCCGGAATCGTCAAACATTTTCTGTAACGTCGTCCAAAGATCATAGGTCGTGACTGCTTGCTTTATGTGGACGTAAAGCGATGCATCAATTGTGAGGATTAACTTCGCTTTCGCCTTAGTATCTTCTGTCCTTTGAACTGCAGACGCCGTTGCCGCTAACTGCGTCTCAATGGCCGCCGCCATTCCTTCTAACACCAGCAAATTCGACGCCGCAAAAGACCAGTCCGCGTAGTTTTCGCGACCTCTAAGCTTAGGAACATTTGCGATATAGTTTGCAGACATTTTTACTGCTTACACTCACGGAAATAATAATTAATTATAAAAATTGGGACTGGGCCCATAACCTAATAAAACACACGTTTTGGTGGTTGAAAGCAGAGAGAAAGAGTTTATTTTTTCTAACACAGTCAACATAGACAATCTATAGACAATCACTTTATGATATAGATATCAATAGACTATACAGTCTATGCCATACAGACATTATAGAGGGCACCACTATAAATTATTTTGTTACCCTGTTTAACAGCGTCGAGCCGAATCTCCGATTTTAACGAACGAGACAGCCAAAATAAAACAATTGATTGAACAATCATTTGAATTTTGATTGAAAGTGTGTGTGTGTAAGGTGCGCATTGATTTTTTTAAATAAAATAATAGTTTGTGTGTTACTAATTGTTTTAACGTTATTTCACGATGAGTGATAGTAATCATAATAAAAAAAAGAAATTATCTGGTCACCAGAATCTAACAAGGAAAAGAAAACAAGAAAAAGAACGTAACAAAAATGCAACTGAAATAAGTAAATATTTTACGGCTCTACCATCCACTTCCACACAATCATTAGAGACAGAAACCAGTCATGTTATCGATGAAAGTGTTATTAAATCTATTTCAAAAAACGCTTCATGCAGTGGTATGTACCTTTTATGTGATTTTCTATACAAATAAATATAACTTCTGTTTGGGATATTTTAAAAGAATGATATGTTTTTTCAATTTTGAATAGAAAAATTGGCTTTTTCCGACCGGTTTAGAGCTTAGACGCAAGGAACAGACATAGGTACAAAAATTGTTCACGGTACGAATGATACCGATTTCAAAAATATGCCGACTTATCTTGGAAATACAATTCAAAATGAAATAATTTGCATACTCGGTAACCAAATTCAACATTATATTTTAAATTTAAGATTTTAATTTTTCTATATTTTTATTTTTTTTTTGTTAAATTTATGTCGAATTAATAAATATTTTTCAATAACACTAGATTGTACCTACTCCTGACGTTTCACACGTAGAACAAATTAGTAAGTATAAGATTTGTCAATTTTAATTTTTTTTTTTTTTAAATTTAATGACCTGGTTACTAAGACCTTTAGGTCATATCTTATTTATGTAGCACTTCACTATGTTACACTTGCACTTATTTATATGTTTTTAATAGTATTTTTAATATATTTGTATAATGGTTTGTATGTATTTCTGTCTTTAAGTAGTTCATAGAGTGGCGGCGGGCGGGATGAAGAATCACATTTAATTTCCAGTTCACTTAATTCACTTGCCAACACCAATCGATCCAGTAAAAAAATTTGACAGTCAAATACAAAGAGTATAGTAAGTATATAATAAAGAGTGACAACTCTGTGGTAAAATTTGCATGTATGGAAAGTGCTGCCCCCTTACATTTTGTGCGTGAACAACTACTAGTGGGTGATATAGGTAGCTATGCATATGTAGCTATGTATACTATAGCTACATACCTATGCATATGTAGCTATGTATATTATTGCTACGTACCTATGCGTACGTAGCTATGTATATTAAAGGTCTGGGTTTTCAGATGAATAAAAAAAGTATTCAGTAATTCATTTATTTTATGAGTGGAAACTTCACAGCTGACACACACAGAAATAATATTACAAATTAGCCGAAAGTGTCACAAATTAACAGTTTGGGGTTGAAAGTTTGTATGGATTACTTATAAGTATACCTATTATTTTGTAATAACACATAACCATGGTAATTTATCCATCTGCATCCTGTCGTCATGAAGAGACACCACAATTTTGGCATTAACACGTGCACTTGTTACATTAATTCAACACAAGTCTAAATAAAATAAAATTGTTTGATTCTCTATCCGCCATCTTACTTCTTTCATGAAATTAAAATGAAAAAATATGGCATTGTCATTGACCTTTATTTGACCCTAGGGACAAGATGGCTGCCAAATTGTTCACTCGCAAGAGTTCAGGTGTCGCTGTCGACTGTAAAAATTGATGAAGTACTAAGTGTGCCCCCCCTGGTCAAATATAAGATGACTTGCGGTGCATCCGTTCTCTCCACAATGAGGACAATTATCCGTAGGAACAATGCCCAGTTTTGCTAGATGTGACGGCGTCTTATTATGCCCAAAGCGTAATCTATTGATTGTGGTAATAAAGTCTCGACTGGCATCTTTAGAACCATTGTACCAAGGTTTCACAGGTAGAGTATCTTGGATGCTCCCATACCACTTCCCTTTCGTTTCTTGATCGTGTTTCCACATTTCTAACCATAATTTGTTAATATTTTGATCTAAGTATTGCTTAAAATCAGTCATAGGTACCTCTGTAGTATTTTGAACATCCACAGCATTTATGCCTTCATAAGCGGATTTATCAGCCATTTCATTACCATAAATACCTCTGTGAGAAGGTAGCCACAGAAATTCAATATGAATATCTCTAAGAGAGTATTGATAGATGGTTTCTTTAATGTAATAAAGTATATAATTAGTTTTGTAGGTTATTTTGAATCTTGATAATGCTGTTATTAAACTGAGTGAATCAGAAGCTATAAGAAAATGTTTATGATTACGAATCTCTCGAATTCGCAATAATGCCTGATAAACCGCATATGCTTCCGCCGTATATATAGAGCAGTAATCTTGCAGAACAAAGCTTTGAGAGAACTTTGTATGGGGGTCGAATAAAGCAGCTCTTACATTAGTACTTCCTTTACTGCCATCAGTGTATATAACATAATATAAGTCATTTTCTTCTAAAAATTGTTGCATGTCAGAATTATTGTTTAATTTTATTTGTACTGTTTTAATTGGATGTGTGATAGATTTATAAGAAAATGAATAACATGACCACGGCCATTGCTTTCTAATTTTAGTAAATTTATTATTTACTTTCAGCAAAATTTGCGATAGAGTTGGTGAGTTATTGTTCAAGAGAGCTTCTCCTGTCACCAGTGGCTTGTCAATTTTAACACAGAAACTAGAAAGTAAGAAACAAGAGAGCATTTTCTAGCTTACTGTCCAATTATCAATACAACTGGCGCTAGATTAACCTCTTTTATTATAGAAAAAAACTATTTTTACAAAAAAAAAAAAATCTACCGACTTCCCTGTTCATGGTCATGGTGTTTTGGTTTATGTATATTCATTTTTACCACCGACTTCCGAAATTAGTTATTTTTCACTTGTGGAAGTCTTTGATCTTTTTTTTTTTTTTTTTAAAAAAAGTTTTTATTTTACACATTTTAGTCGTGAAGAGTACTGTTCAGCTGCATCCGGTTAGATTGGATGCTGACACGACGAGCAAACGACGTAATGTTGTTTGCTTTAATTTTTACTCGTAATTTTAGTTTAAAAATGGAGCCATTGAACCGATTTCTATAAAATTCCTATGAAACCAAAATGAAAGTATGAACAATGCTAGACATGACGCGATTACGGAACTTAAATTCAGTCTCTTGATTATAATTGATTGTTGAACTTCAATGCTGTACATTTTTGAGGACTTGCCTCAACTGCCTATATATTCTTCATCATCAGATTTATTGCAAACCATTATTTTAACCCATATAGGTGCAAAGTTCTCATCAATATAAATGAATTAATTCCAAGCACAATGTTGCTACTGTAAACCGTTGTAGAGTTCCCTTAACTGTTCTTTGTCTTCATCATAAAACCCCTAATGACAATCCCAATACATCAAGGTGTAAAGCAAAAAAAAAATAAAAAAAAATACAAATTAATCAAGTACAGACACCAGGTAGCTGCTGTGAATCGTTGAGGAGTTCCTTCGACTGTCTCCCGGCTCCATCATCACATCTGCCCCAGACCTTTATTACATCGTAGTACTTTAAAATACTTAATGAAAATACTTAGAAATGCACTAGTCATCCATACGATTTTTAAAAGTTCCCCTTGATTTCTCTGGTCTTCCATCATCAGATCCTGACCTGGTGACTATGGGACCAACAACTGGAAAGTATACCCATTTCAAACAAAAAAAGAATTTTGCAAATCAGTCCAGGCGTCATCGAGTAATCGGGGAATATACATAAAAAATAACATATTTCAACGAATTGATAACCTCCTCCTTTTTTAGAAGTCGGTTAAAAAGAGGCGCTTCATAGGTTCCGCACACAGGCGCAGCCGGGGGTCGGCGCGGCCCTGGATCGAAGAACACGCTTCTGCATATGCTCTTTTTAGACATGCAGAAGGCCTTCGACTGTGTCCCTCAGGGGGTGATCTGGTGGGCACTGAGGTCCAAAGGGGTACCAGAAGCCTATGTTGACATAATTCGAGACATGTACCTCAATTCCGATTCCTTTGTTAGGACCTCTGTTGGCGACACTAAACCCTTCCCCATCACCGTCGGAGTACACCAGGGATCCGTCCTTAGTCCGTTCCTGTTCAGCGTGATATTAGATGTTTTGTCATACAGCATCAAGAATTCACATGAGCAACCTCCCTTGTTGCTCATGTATGATATCGCGCTGGCAGAAGCGGACAGGGAACGTTGGTGCGGCGGGTAAATGCGTGGAAGAACTCGCTTGAGAACGGAGGTCTTAAACTCAATGTGGCGAAGACGGTGTACATGGCCAGCAACACCACAGACCCTATACCTGTGTGCATAGGCGGAGACTTGGTCGAGTACACAGACCAATTTAAATACTTGGGGTCTGTTCTCCACGCGTCCGGTGACATTGATTGCGACGTTAAGGCACGCATTTCCGCAGCTTGGGCAAAATGGCGTGAGGTGACAGGTGTCATTTGTGACCCCAAAATGCCGGTTAAGCTTAAGGGACAGGTCTATAAGACCATCATTAGACCTGTCCTTCTATATGGCAATGAGGCGTGGCCGGCGCTTGAGCGACACAAGCAGGAGCTGCGTGTCACGGAGATGAATATGCTGCGGTGGATGTGTGGAGTTAGGTAGAGATCCGTGACATAGCAGACAAACTGCAAGAGAGTCGCCTGCGCTGGTACGGTCAGATCTTACGTAAACCGGCAGGTTACGTGGGTAACAAATGTCTTGCCATGGCGCCTCCGCCGTGCCGGAACAAGCGAGGTAGACCAAAGAAGTGCTGGCTTGACGTTGTAGGAGATGACATGCGTGCCAACAAGCTCTTACCACAGGATGCTAAAGATCGTGCGAAATGGAGGAGAATGTGCAGGAAAGCGGACCCCGGGCTCCAACGCGAAAGCCGCGGATGCAACCGGGATAAACGCTGAGATGATGATGATGATCGTGTAGCTCAACACATTCTCAGTCTACCCATAAAAAAAATATTTAAACATATCCATTAGATTAGTCACAGGAAATTATTCTTCAATTTTCATATTTTCTACATGATGTTCGTGTTGATAAGGAAGCGCTTACAGATTGATAACCGCCGCATCCAGCCGACCACCACCTCAACTTCTCAGAGAACATTGAGACGGTCCGCGCTCGCGCCGCCTTCGCTATAGGTCGACTCCACCGCGTCCTCAACCCGGGTAGCAAGCTATCGCTCAGGTGCAAAATGCGCTTGTACAAAGCTTCCATACGCCCGATTATGACCTACGCTTGTCCAGTCTTCGCACATGCCAAGCCACGTCATATCCATAGGATGCAAGTAGTCCAAAACCGATTCCTCCGTAAAGCTACAAACGCCCCTTGGTTCGTCGGAAATGAGATCCTCCATCTTGATCTCAAAATCCCCACCATCCAGCAGTTCATGAAACGTCTTTCCAAACGCTTCTTTGACACTGCCGCCAAGCACCGCAATCCCCTGATAGCAGCGGCTGCTAACTATACCCCCTCCACCATCTCCAAGCTTCGCGGTCCACGGCATGCCCTCACAGACCCCGATGACCCCATAACCCTCCTCCAAGAGGCCAATAGGGCCACCAGCACAATACACAAGAAAAGACCGACCTTCCGACCTTGCCGCCGAGGTCCATCGCGACGCGTTCAACGTAGTAGTCCCCTCCCCCGTCCCTTGTCCGATGACGGCCAGCCCGCGCCGCAGCTGAGCCAGTAAATATAAACTCCCAACTATGACCTCCGAGTTTGTTTCGGACGTTTCTTCTCAGAGCTAGTACTAGGAAACGCCGCGGTCATCAAACCGAATCAAATATAAGAAATCGATCCAGCCGTCCCTTGCTGTTCTTCTAGTGACACCCTAAGCCGAGGTTCGTACCCCACTATGGGGTGCCCTTAGCGTAGTCGCTTAGCTTTTAATAGCCCTGGCTGGAGGCTTTAAATTCATTTAAGGCAGCCACAGGATAGTCCGGTTAAATAGTGACGACCTCTCTAGGTCAACTATGAGATGCCATATCAAAAAAAAAAAAAAAGGTACTAAACTTTAATATTAATGGCGCGAAAAACTGTCGCCCGCTGATCTGAGGACATTGAACCAATATTATTCCGTTTGCAATTTTATTCAATTGCAAGTTTGTTTGAAATTTTCATTTTTTTATTTTTGATGCTAGGTTTTTTTCTATGGCTCGGGATTATTCCGGGGGTTTTCATTTATTGTCGTATTGTCAGCACCACTCTGTTTAAAGATAACCATCCAAGATTAGTAATCCAATTTCCCGAGAGATGACGCTGTACTTTGGGTATGAGCTAGTAATCAGTCGAATTGTTCGGTTGATCTCTCATTGTCATTGGTTGTTTGTCCATAACTTACAGACGAGAGCACATCAAGCTACTACAACCTGCCAAATGTCTTTCATTAGATTATCAACCTAATCAGTATAAAGCCTTAAGACTCTAGGTTGTTTGAGAATATTTGTCAGATTCGGGTAGCTCGACCTGCTGTTGTCAGTACATTCTCTACTCTACGTAAACACTTGTAGGGTATAGGAACCGATCCGCAGACAATGGCACGCGACAATTATTTAGCCGTAATAGCTTTTTTTTATATAAAAATTATAGAATACTGCTTGACCGCAATCCCGCCTGATGGTGAGCAGTGATGCAATCGTTGATGGTAAAGCGCGCCAGTTTATTAAGAGCCTATTCACTCGGAACACCTTCGCTAGCAAATTGTTCCAATCCCTCGATGTACCCGGTATAAAAGAGTCAGCGAAACGCTTCGTCCTGATCGTAATGGTGTTAACAACTTAAGGGTGGAAACTTGCCGTACGACGGGTCATCCGATGGTGGAATTAAATCATGCAATTGCCTTGCACACTCACCAAAATGCGTCTTATAGAACACCGAAAGGCTGGCCTGACGTTACGTTGAAGATTCATTTAACATGAATAATTTTGAAGAAATTATGTCTCTAAATAGTATTCTGCAAACCTCGGCTTCGGTGTATGTGCAATAGTAAAACATAATGTTGAATAAGTATTTCAACCCGTGATCTTACAGTGACATTACCGGAACAGTGTATTGTGAAGCGGTATTTATTTAAGCAAACAATGTGAAAATAATAGCTTTGATTTATAAAAGTTATTATTTTCACATTGTTGGCCCTTGGAGCATGTGAATGATTATGCACATGCTCCAACGGCCAACAGCGCCGCGGTGGCTTTTTTTTAAATATTTTGTAGTCGTATATAGTATAACGAAACCTGTCTTAGTCTCAGCAATATTGCAGTAGATATTTAAATTACTTTTTCATTACAACCCCTTCTCGTTGTGGAACATAAATAGAAAACATTTTTTCGAACTTTCCATGTATAGTTGGAATCTATAACACTTTCTTTATTTATAGCCGTCCTTTGTGGTCCCGATTTTAGAATTACGTATTCAGTATGTCAACTCAATAGCCAAATAGCCCATTTTTACTCTCATGTAACTCTTAAGTGGGATACTTAATATACTTATTTGTGACGGATGGGTAACTAACCACGCTCTTGACTTGACCGGTTGTTTAAAACAATGTTTATACGCTAAACTTTACGTTTGTTAGCGTTGCACTCGTTCCTTATAAGGCGAAAAAAAAAAAACAAATAATATGTAACATTGTCGAAAAGCAAACTCTTTAGTTTTGACTTTAAAATACATTTACTTACTTAAATTACTGCTTTGTCTTAAAACTCTATTTTCTTAAACACTTTAGGCACTACATATTTAGACATTATTTCTTTCTTTATTTATTTTTAACAGTTACTCATCACAATAATAGTAGTCCAAACAGTGAGGTATACGTTTTTATATGGTTTAGGCATATGTCAAAAACATATACCTCACTAGTTCTAAGTCAAGCCTACCCATGAAAATTCTACCTAAACTGGAATGTGAACTTGCATAACTCTCTTATTTAAAAGAAGGCTCTATTGCAATAAGGTCGATCGGAAATAAAACCGAATTTGAAGAGAACACGGTCCGAGGGAGAGAGTGTCCCAGTAGCCCTTTGTCTCTTTCTAAGTGTTACCCGTATTTATTTTTGGTAAATTTGTTTAAAAGTAACAATTTCGATTAGAAAAAGATGGTGAAAAGGGGTACCATCAATGACTGCAATAGTCAGTCATACCCTGGATGCGAAATAACATTCCTTAAGTTTTTTGCGGTAATCAATACAAGTTTTTTTGGTTTGTATGTAGGGTGACAATAAATTTCGGAATAATTAATAAATGTGCACTTAGTCATCGTATACATAATAAGTGAGTGGCTTTTATTAGGTATTTACAATGAGAGTAAATTTTATTAAGTATTTACAATGACAGTAAATTCTGCTTTCTTGTAGATATTTTATGTATTTAAAGGTACAGACGACAGCATATCAAGCTACTACAATCTGTCAGATTTTCTTATTAGATTTTCAACTTTATTTCTAAATTGTTAAGGTTCAAGATTGATTAGGAATAATTGATAGTTTCGGGTAGATTGACCTGCTGTCGTCCGTAAATTATCAATTTATTCATCCATTTTTAGAATAATAAAATTAAAAAGTTCGCATTCATACCTAAAATATAATTCATAAAAAATCAGGTAATATAAGTAAAAAAAAAAAAAATTTACGTCACCCTACACAACAAGGGCTACGATGAACTTCTCTCCCTCGGACCGCGTTTTGATCAATAGTAGGTACACATTCCAGTTTAGGTAGAAGTTCCTTGAGCCTACCAAATTAATATTCTAATTTCAAATCTATTGGTATGATTTTACAAATGGAAAATAGTTATCATAATTTTCGTTACACTTTTTTTAAAACTTGTTTGCTAACTAGGAACTTTAACAAATCTAACCCATAACAATATGTCCGTTACTGGGTAGTGAATCAGCGAGCGCATGATATACAATCAAGAGCAAGTTTTTATTTATTATACTTCACAACTGATCGAAATTTCCTACTACAGATCTCATCTTATTACATACAAACAACAGAAACATGCATGTTCCAATGGGGAAGAAAACGCAAAGCTATTTGCAGATGTCGCTGATGGCGTTTGACTCATAACAATTAGCTGTCAGTCGTATCACGTTTTAAGTTGTTTTTTTTTTTGTGTTTGACTAGTTTTTTTTTTTAGGTAACGCAGAGCAATGTATTTTAAATGGACTGTTTCAAGTTAAAAAAGGAGTTAAAAGTCTAGAGGAGCTTCAGTAAAATGATGAAAAGCTGATCTAATTACCAGGCAACAATGCCCAGATTTAAACTGAATGCAGACTTATTAGTGTTTTAAGTTACATTAATTTTGTATTAGGTTTAATGTTTCTTTAGTTATATTTAAGCAAATATTAATGTAGGTACCATACCAGGTGTATTGCCATATTTTGAAAGTTTCAACGCTATTAACCTAAAATTATTATCCAGACTTGAATCGTATGACCGGATTTTTAACTTCGAGGTCCTCAAAAACAAGAAAACAAGAGAAAAAAAATTGATTTACCGCCGCCAGAAAGCTATAGAGACATCAACATAATCTTTATTGAAATCTATTTAAAAAACTGTTCTAAATTGAAATGCATATCTTTAGGAACAGAGTGATTTCCATTATTATTGCAACAAATTGCTACACAACGGGGTATATTTTTACATTTTTATAAACAACGTAAACTTGAACAAATTACAATGGGCTTTGACAGTTTATTTGGGTCAAACGATATCAGCGCCTCTAGTGGCGAGATTTGTCAGTTTTCTTCCCTATTAAAATGTATGTGTTAAAAGATCAAATATTAAAATGTGCTAACTTATTCAAACTTAATACAATAGCAAATAACCTTATCACTTGATGCAGACATTTGTATGTCCCACTAGGTAACACTGGATAAGTAGGTACAGCTTTATCTCGCAAGTTATACGGTGGATGTGAATGCATTTTGTTATTTAAAATAGTTTCGAAGTCATCTTATTATGTATACTGTTGTACGTACCTCCGATATATTCTAAGAAGCATGTGATGACAATTCTCGTAAAGTGAGTAATCGGATATTTTTATAAATTTTAAGCTGGCAGCAAATGTACAGTTTCCGGATCAGTTATTCCAACCATTTGAATAATCCATTTTAGAGTTAATAGAAGGAAACAGTAAATTCCTTTAAGTGCCTTCAATGTAGCTGTGGAAGGGCGCTTTTTGGTTATCTGTTCGTCAAAGTACATAACCGTTCCGTCTTAGTCTGGATTATTTTACGTTTTCCGCTGTTTCTGCAACTTTCGAAAAACTTTGGTAAACTTTCCCTATTTTGGTCATAAATCTAAATACAGAGTTTCGAATTAATTACACAGCGCATTAAAATGTACATCATATACAAACTTTGTTAGTCGCAAAATTCCATTTAAGGGGTAGTTAATAATAACAGAAATTACTAACTTTTTGAGATAAATATTTGAAGTTTATGAATTCAACTAATAAAATTATTCATACCATCCCCTTTGTATCAGTCCAACTTTTAAAAGCCCCTTCGTAATCGTAAAACGACATATTTTTATGATGTAGGGGATATCATAAAATAAGAGTTACAGTTAAGACATTAAAATTTTCAACGTTGATATATCAGTCACTCACTAGCGGCTAGTGTATTTTGGACGTCACAGAAAGAATTATCTTTATTATGTCCACCATATAAATTACAAAACATAAATATGAAGATTTTACAAAGGCTGTTATAACTATAATATAATATCGGTGACAAAACGAAGATCTTTTATTTCGCAATTTTGGCTCTGATAACAACGTAAGCGTCCGTTGAAGTAATAGTTTAGATAATGAGCTTAACAAAATGCACACACTCTAGTGATAAAAGTATTTTAAATATCTCGTAGTAAACATAAAAAAGCAGATTCCACGATTTAGTCTTAAATCATACCAAAACCACACGACGACCATTTCAACAGTATACAGGGTGTGTCTGACATCGTAACGCAAACTTCGTGAAAAGGCTAGACCGCATGCCACTAATAAAATTATGATAGTCATTTATGTCGTTAATGAACGGTTACAGAATACACAGTGTTTAAAAAAAAGTGTCGGCTCGGCCTTTGAACGTTGCAAGCGTGCCGCCGTGCGGGTTTATAGGTATGACGTTGATCCCTAATGTGAACTCTATTAAATCAGCTGATAAGATAGATTTTCGAGATTTGTTTTCATAGCGCTTTTTTGTGTAATTAGCGAATTAATTAATTTTTACTTTAAAATCTTATTGGGTTATAAAAGTATAGCAATTAAGAACGGTCTAAAGTAAAAAAAAAACTACATATATATTTTTTTAATAATGAAAAAGCCGACGAAAAATTCCACCACTGGGGGGTTTAGAATCATGTACTGGATCCATGGTACTCGTTTGTGCGTCGATGTCAGAGACACCCTTTATAGTTCCAAAGACGCAGGGCGCTTTGAACAGGCACAAAAAACAATATCATTTCGTATACTTAATTTTATTTTTAGTTCCCCATGTACACGTTCAATGTGACTTAAGAGGGAACTCTAGTGGTGCTTTCTCTATACAAACGTATTCCACTGTTTTCTCCGTGGATAATGCTTTTGGAGCAATTTTTTTTTCTACAATTTTCCACCGTGATTATACGTGCCCCTATCATTTGATTTTTTCAGAAACTTAATTATTAAAAGAAATACGGTACTTCAAAATCGTGAAAAATAACCGATTTTTACCGTGATGTTCAGATGACTATTAGACAAACGTGATAAGTTTTAGACAAAAAAGAAATAATAGAAGCATAGGTATACTTTTCCTCTAAATTTTGATATAAAAATAATTGAGATCTGTCGTGTTTTGAAAAAGAAAACAGCGGATTACGAAACGTATTTTGGTCAACTTTTTTGTAGGTAAAATCAGCCTGAGCTGCAACCGTCCTTTGCGCACTTTACCGGGAGAGGTTGGAAGCAGCGCGAGGGCAATAGTTTCTTCAAATACCTATTTTCCAAATTCCTCGGCACTAGAGTCCCCTTTTAATGTAGTCTGAAATATAGGTCAGTGATAGCGATTGACTTTTTATACCACATGGCAAAAATAGCAAATTGCAAAAGGGTAGGTAGGTAATCCAAATTAGGCTACTAATGACAAATTCTGGATAAGAAACCCAAAAAGTGCGCCTTCATTTTTTTATTTTCTATCAAGAATATGTCATTAACAGCCCAATTTGGATTTGATTAAAATATTTATTTTATAAATGTCGGATCTTGCGAGAATATTGAGAAATAAATATAAAACTTTTCTTTGAACTAGAAAAAAAGGACAATAATCACTAGTATAGATTATTTAATTAGGTAAAATAAACAATGCATTATGTACAATTTAATTATTTCATAACTCCGCAGTATGCGGTGTCCAAATATTGATTGAGCATTTGGCCCTAAAACTAAGAAAATATTTCATTGTTTTCTTGAAAACTAAGTAGGAGGTCTAATCTAAAAATTGTAGTAACCACACACACATAAGAATAAAATACCTAAGTATAGTAAAATGGAAATTAATTAAATCACACATTATTTCATTAAGTATATAAAAAACCGGTCAAGTGCTTGTCGGACTCACGCACAAAGGGTTCCGTACCATTGATTTATGAAATTAAAGGATTTAAGTTATTTGTATGAAAGATGTACATCATATGTTTTTTTAGCTTTTTCATTTTCTTATTTTAGAAGTTGGTGGGCCAACTTTTTTCCTCTTTGGAAGCGTCTGTTTTTCATTTTGTTATTTTTGAAGTTTAGGGGGGGTGGGGGACCAACTTTTTTCCTCTTTGGAAGCGTCTGTCACGAAAACTATTCGGTTTAGAAAAAAAATATTTTAGAAACCTCGATATCATTTTTGAAGACCTATCCATAGATTCCCCACACGTATGTGTTTGATGAAAAAATTTTTTTTTGAGTTTCAGTTAAGTAGGTATGGGGAGCCCGCCCACAATATTTATTATTATTTTTCTATCAAAATCTTAATGCGGTGCACAGAATACATCTACCTACCTACCTACCTAAGTTTCAACAGTATAGCTTATAGTATCGGAAAAAAATGGCTGTGACATACGGACATATGGACGGACAGACGGACAGACAGACATGACGAGTCTATAAGGGTTCCGTTTTTTGCCATTTGGCTACGGAACCCTAAATAATAGGGTAAAATAACACACACACAAGAAACCTAATTTTAAATTAAAAATATTGTACCTTCAAGAAAGTCTGTTTATGTGGAAGTTAATTATTAAGTTAGCTTCCAAAAACATAATACATTTGAAAAGAGTAGGTACATCTTTTAGCTAAAAAATATTATTTTATCAAATTATATGCTATCACACTGAACAACTATATACATTTTGGTTAATGTACTTATACATTTGTTTTGTCTATGTAGCTGGAGTCTGCAACTCCAGTTCAAAGTGCGTATATTTATACATTTATATTAAGAGGTTGTTGTCTGTTGCGGTCTGACAAGTTTGGTTTCAACCTTTACCATGTCATCTCCTCTGTAGAGTTCAACTTGCAAAATGGAAAATACTTGAATAACCTGTTTGACTTCTGGCAAACCATTTGCAGCACTCCATGTCAACTCCATTTTCGACAGTCGAGTACATTCTTCATTTTTAATACACTGGAATTTTCCTGGAAAGTCCTGTAAATCAAGAGACATTTTACAGTTTAAATGTCAAAGTTATGTTATTACTAACAATAAAAATGGCGCGTAGGTACGCCACGAATCTTCAAAGTTAAGGTCCGTATTACAGAACGTCACTCAAAACTTAAGCTTTACTTAAGTCTCGTTTGAAGCCTTTTGATTGGTTGAAACTAGTTTTAAGTAAAGTTTAAATAGAGAATAATAGAGAATAATAATTTAATTCAATTGTAAGTAGAGACAAACGCCAAGTAAAATTGCATGCCTTCAGGCGGATTATGGAGATGCCAATCTATTTTACCTATCGATGTGAATTAAATCAATTACCCATTATCGCAATAAATGAGTTTGAGTTTTAGATCAATGCTTGAGTTTCCTTCTGTAATACGGACCTAAATGGAAATGTAAAATGTAGGCCCCTCGTGATTAGGCACGTCACAATAGCGGCGGTAAGTCCGCTCTCTGAGGAGTGGCTAGAGGCGCCACGGCGCCCTCACGCCCTTCCGCCTGACGCAAGTCCTCACCCGACACGGCTGTTTCGGGAGGTTTCTGTTCCGGATAAGGCGGGAGGATCGCCATGAGGACACGGTGGAGCATACGCTGGAGGTCTGCCCGACTTGGGTAAAGCACCGCCGTGTACTCGTGGCAGCGATCGGCGGCGATCTATGACTATATGGCTCGGCGCAAATGGGCCACCGACCACAGCCACCGATGTCTGTCGGGCGCTACCGCCACATTTCTAAAAGTGTCAGAAGCGAGCGACAGCCACCGGTGTCGGGAAGCCGCCACATTTTATAACCCGCTCGCTGCTGCGAAGTCTGATGATGGATTCTGACACGGAAGCTCTTAGCGTTTATTGCAGGGTTGAATTTATAATTATGTTATTAATGATGTTTAGTGCTGTACCTATTCAATATTTTGTTTTGATCATGGTTCTGAATTTGTTTTAGTTAATTTTGACTGTATTATTATATACTTTTTTAATTTTATTGTATTTTATAATTAATGTGAATATTTGTACGCCTTCGACAGCAAGACATAGTGTTCATTTTATGTTGACATCACATCTGTATTTTACCCAGGCGCGTGCGCTCCATAGAGGCACATAAGCACTGCATACCCAAATAATTTTCTAATTCGGAATACCCGAATCGTATTAATAAAATTTATATAAAAACCTCTTTAATTATTGGTAATAGTGCCATCTATTGAGGCTAGTGCAAACTACTAACACAAATTACAATGCCCGCGCAGCGGCTTTGCTACGTCCGCGCCACTTCACGACGTAAGGGCGCGTACACATAGAACATCCGTTTTACAGGTCCGTTTAAACGTATATGTTATTAGCGTATGTAGTTGTATGAGCGAGTTCATACAGAATACAGTATTCCGGATCCAGTAAAAAATACTGATCCGACAAAATAAGCAGCAATCCGTTTTACAGGTCCGTTTAACCGTATATGTTATTAGCGTATGTAGTTGTATGAGCCAGTTCACACAGTATTCCGGATCCAGTAATACTATACTAATCCGTTTTATCGGATTGAAACCGCACGAGGCTTTGCACGGGGGTGCGCGGGGTGCGATGTGCTACACACAGCCGCCATTTGCCGGTTTCATTCCTAGAGTAGTGCACGTGTCCAGTGCTATCATAATCATGGCAAGCAAGGCGTTTGAAAAATATGTTGAGCAAGAAGTTTTGATAAATTGTGTTGAAAGTAGACCAGTTCTTTGGGACAAAACACTGGAGATTTATAAAGATAAAATTGCAAAAACCGCAGCTTGGCGCGAAATATGCGGTATTCTAAAGGAGGATTTTGAAGCTATGGAACAAAAACAAAGACAAGAATTTGGTAAGTATTTATTTTATATTGTAATGGAGACATTGTTTTTTATTTTAAATAGCTTCATTCTGCCAAGAAACTGACCCAGATTCGGACACGAAATAGTTTTCGAATTCCGTTCGAACTGAATTTGCAGTTCGACCACCTCGTAGCGTTTCATCATCAGGTAGGCTATTGAAATGAAATGCTTCAGATTCGGATGTGTTGCCATCCTTTAAGCCCTCTTTTTCCCTTACAAAGTTGTGTAGAACGGTACATGCCTTAACTATCCATATAGCTGTTGTTTTGTTGACGTCTAGAGGCCGGTGGAATACTCTCCACTTATTAGCAAGAATACCAAATGCACATTCAACGTATCGTCTAGCTCTGGTCAAACGATAGTTATATATTCGCTTATTTACGTCTAAATGCGTCCCGCTAAATGGCCTCATTAAATTTTCGTGTAAACCGAAACCTTCATCGCCGATTATGACGTAGGGAACTCTCGTTTCTGAGCCTGTTATTAATGGGCAAGGTTCTGGTATTTGTAAACTGCCATCTAGCATCATTTTCCAAAATGTCGACTCCTTGAATATTGATGAATCGCATTCTTTTCCATACGACCCAATACTAACATATAGAAAACGATAGTCAGAGTCTACGATCGCTAATAATATGATGGAAAAAAAGTCTTTGTAATTTAGGTACATTGAGCCACTTTTTGCTGGTTTTCGAAGTCTTGATGTGTTTACCGTCCACTGCTCCTAAACAGTGGGGAAAATTTGCTTTTGTGTCGAATCCATTTGATATATGCTCCCATTCACTCACTGTTGTAGGAAGTCGCATAAACTCGTCATTCAAGTTGTTCCATATGCATCGTGTAACTTCCTTAATAATGTTGCTTATAGTTGACACACCGACACGAAAGACGTAATAAAGTTCTTGAAATGTACACCCAGACGCTGCATACCTTCCCATACAAAGTAACGTTAGTGACTGTAAGGGTTTAGTTTTAGTTAATTTTGTCTATTACTGATTATGTATATGTCTATGTTTCGTAGAGGTACTTCTCTATGGTCAGACTATTAAAGATGGCTTGATGAATAAGTCTTGTTTTATTATAAAACTATAAAATATTATAGTGACCAACAAATTTTGTATGGAAAGTCGAAATTTTTATGAGAGTTTTTAGCAAAGTCGTAAATCAAAACTCATATTTATATATATAGTACATAAATAAAATAAAATTGAACTGAACTAAATTATAAAATTACCTAATTAAAATAAATTGATTTAAACATTAGTAATACTTTTTTGCTTCCCATTATTTACTGACCGATTAGTTCTTGCACTGTCAATTTGACTTATCCACTGACCAATATGGTAATTAATTACTGACAAGTCTATTCTACCTTCTTATTCGCCTTTCACTTACTAAGCTATTGATAACCATCTTATATTATTATTTACTTGCTTCAGGAAAATATGTTATAAAAAAATGGAATTCGACTAGAGATGCCTGGATACGAACATTGAGTGGGAAAAAGAAATTGAAGAAATCTGGAGCTGCTGCCTCAAATACCAAGCCTTACAAATATCACAATCAAATGTTATTTTTGAAAAAAGTTGTCACCCCAGGTGATACACACGAGAACGTTTGAAGATCCCAATTTATCGTTCTTCAAAGGTATTTTGCCGCAACTGGCTTCACTTAATGGCGATCAAATTTTAGAATTTCAGTCTGGAGTGATAAACCTTTTACAAAATATTAAAAGTAGAAAATATGGTCAGTCAAACTACGAGTGGCCTCCATATTCACAAAGTTCTAGCACTCCTCACTACCACACCCAAGGTTATTTTAGTAGGCCACATCATCTTGACTCTACACCATCAGTAGAAGGTTCGCCATCAGTAGAATCTACATTCAGCCAGGAGTCAGACTTGCCAGATCTGTCTATGTTTTGAAATAAATCTTCATTTTTGTAAACCTTTTTGTCATTTTTTATTTTAATTGATAATAACAAAAATTAAAGTTCTTACCTTAAAAATATCGCTAGTTTTACTTCAGGGCACAAGCTTTTCCTCCAGTTTGTGTCTTTCTTTTTTAAATCCTTTTCTAATCGTTTAAGAAGGTCATCAAAAGTAGACGTCGTCATTCGGAAATAAGTAAAAAATTTAGATTCGTCTTCTTTCAGCTGACGCACAACAGCACCACGACAAAATCTTTGCCTTAATAGTGGATGTATCCAATAACGCCGGGGCTTCCTCCGCCGCAGACGACGATAGTACCAATACAACACGACAACGTCCATTCTCGTAGAAAGTAGGCGATACACTGAAGAACGAAAGTCCAGTAGCGTCGGATCTGTTAAAATCGGTCCTGTAAATGCTGTGTGAATATTACCTCCAGTAGCGACGGATCAGTTAAAAAGGATCCTGTAAAACGGATGTTCTATGTGTACGCGCCCTAAGCAGGTAGTAAATTTGCTTGGATCTTTGCTAGTGTGGGAATAAAATTATTTGATTGTGTGTGTAAACTTTTTGCATGTTGTCTTGCAATTTCATTCATATTATAATCCCAAATAAGCAGTGCCTACATTATACGCTGGCCGAGTTAAGAAGCTGCTGTCAGCCAGCACCATTGTTGTTTGTTAAAATACCTTTTTATTTTGTCGGTTATTATGTTGTTTGATTATTGGTGTATTTTGTAACATAAATCTGTTGAGTGTTGATTGTTTTAAGCCCAAGCGAATTGAACTATATGTATTATTTAATATACAGTATGTTAACTAACAGAGGGCGTTCCCGTTAACCCGAAATAGTATAGCATACATACATGCTAAAAAAAAATATTTCCATTCGAAAACAAAATGTTTTAAAATTTTTTCCAATAAGAAAATATTCAATAAAATTTTTAAATTGACATGTAAAAGAAACACACTGTACACGCGATCATGAAAGACGGCTACGTCGCAATTTATTTATACATGACGACTACTATTTTGATTTAAAACAGGAGGTTTCAAATTTATTTCCAATTAGATTTTTTTTTTATTCGGATTTTTTTATGCTTATTTTTCAATGCTGATATTTTTATTTTAATCTATTAATGATATATATTGACGAGTTTAAGGGAACGCCCTCTGTTATTTAACATACTGTATATAATTATATAATTTATATGCAATATGTATTATTTTAAAACGCGGTATTGACATTGTTCAAGAATATTACAGGCACGTGTTTTAAATGATAACCTCATTGATAATGTAAGAAAATAATGAACAGGCTCCGATGTCTTTAAAATCAGACGAATGTAAAACCTTAACTTATTTTACCTTGAAGTTTACAAATTAGCAAAATTAATAGTTACTATTCCAATGAGTATCTACGAGTGAATCAGTGAGAGTGATGATTTATGAATTTGTTTATGATTTTCATTGCAAAAAACTTTTAGGGATTTTAAAACGATCTTCCAATTTTAACGACGACGTTTTGCAGAGTACCTAACTATTTTAAAACAGATAGGCGCCTTGGTTTTACTTATAGGCAGAAAATATATATTTTTTTCTTTTTTGTGAAATAAATTATTACTTACTAGCTTTCCGCCCGCGGCTTCGCCCGCGTGGAGTTCGGTTATATCGCGCTTTTTAGATTTCCCTCGGGAACATCAAATTTTTTCGGGATTTTATCCTACTAGTAGTCCTGTAGGTACTCTACAGGAAACCGCGGGTCAGTGTCACCCTTCCACGACCCCTCACCATGGACGGCAAGCCGATCCCTTGGGAGAAGCAAGCCAAGTACCTAGGTGTGATTCTCGATCAAAACCTTAACTTCTCAGAGCACATTGAGAAGGTCCGTGCTCGCGCCGCCTTCCTCAACCCGCGTAGCAAGTTATCGCTCAGGTGCAAAAAGCGCTTGTACACAGCTTGCATACGCCCGATAATGACCTACGCTTGTCCAGTCTTCGTACATGCCAAGCCACGTCATATCCATAGGATGCAAGTAGTCCAAAACCGATTCCTTCGTAAAGCCACAAACGCCCCTTGTTTCGTCCGTAATGAGATCCTTCACCTTGATCTCAAAATCCCCACCATCCAGCAGTTCATGGAACGTCTCTCCAAACGCTTCTTTGATACTGCCACCAAGCACCGCAATCCTCTTATAGCAGCGGCCGCCAATTACACTCCCTCCACCATCTCCCGACTTCGCCGTCCTCGGCATGCCCTCACAGACCCCGGTGACCCCATTACCCTCCTCCAAGAGGCCAATAGGGCCACCAGCACAGTACACAAAAACAGACCGACCTACCGACCTCGCCGCCGAGGTCCATCGCGACGCGCTCCCCGTAGGAACCCCCTCCCCCGTCCCCTGTCCGAGGAAGGCCAGCCCGCGCCGCAGCTGAATCACAATGACCTCTGAGTTTGTTTCGGCGTTTCTTCTCAGAGCTAGTACTAGGAAACGCCGTGGTCATTAAACCATTAAATATAACTTTCGATCCAGCCGCCCCTTGCTGTCCTCTCTAGCGACGCCCTAAGCCGAGGTTCGTACCCCACGGGGGGTGCCCTTAGTGCGTAGTCGCCGAATTTTAATTTAGTTTTAAGTGCCCCTGGCTGGAGGCTTTAATTTTAATTAAAGCATCCACAGGAAAGTCCGATTAAGTAGTTACGGCCTCTTAGTAGCCACCTACGAGGAAAAAAAAAAAAAAAAATTAACCGATCCTACAGTGACACATAACTTGCATTTCGAATAATCTACAAAGATATCCAAAAAGTTTTTTAATCATTTTCGAATGAGTTTGACTACATTTCAAGAACTGCTGTTGGTGTTACTAGATGGATTAATACGGCAAAATACCAATATGCAGCAAACGGACAGTTAACTGCGCCGGGGGTGGAGCATTGCGACAGTGGCGGGTGTCGGCGTTTTGTGTGGCACGTAGTGACCACTAGTGGCGAGTCGCTGACACTACTGTAGCGAGTCGCCGCCGCCGGATACAAGTGTGCGGCGCGTCTTTACAAAATATATTAAAAAGTGTGTTAAGTGGCCGTCACTGGCCACTGGTGGCTGTGGTCGGTGGCCCGTTTGCACCGAGCCTAAATGACTGCACGGTTAGCGCAGTGTTTAAGTTATTGACTGCTGGGCTGCGTGTCGCGGGTTCGATTCCTGCACGGAACAAATATTTGTATGACCTACAAATAGTTGTTCCGGGTCTGGCTGTTTGTGTATGTGAAGTTTGTAAACGCACTCACGATACAGGAGTAATGTCTAGTGTGGGGTAAAGTTAATACTTTGCCCCACACTAGACATTACAAAAAAAAATCTCGCGCGTCCGGCCCCGGCCGAGACTATGGTCCTGAACGAGAGTGCATTTCAGGCCATCACCTGCTTCTGCGAAGCAGTGATGCTGGCAAAGGAGGGCGAGCGCGTGAGGGAGTGGGATCCGAGCGCATGAGGGAGTGGGAATCCGAACGCGTTAGGGAGTGGGAATCCGAGCGCGTTAGGGAGTGGGAATCCCAGCGCCCTCACGCCATTAGCCGCCGGCCGCAGGAGACGCCCTGGTCGGGAGATAACATCGAACTCCCGGCCACCGCAGGCGCGGGCTTGCGGCGAGCTGCCCACTGCTCGCGGCTGCTCCCGATAAGGCCCAGGACTGAGTCGACGGCGCGGTGTATCACGCGCACCTCAAAGAGATGTCAGCACATCGTGACGGGGTCCACGAAGACCGATGCCAACTGGGTCAGGGTTGCGGGTTGGTTAATAAAGAACACACCAAGTGGTTAGAAAACCCACTCGTGTTTCTTCAGTTACCGGCCCCGTGGCCCTGGCGCACAGGTAACTGAAGAAACACGAGTGGGTTTTAATCAGTTAAAGTTTGACATGCCGCTCCGACCAGAGCGGGACAGGTCATTTAATAATTTCCCATCCAGAACTAAAAAAACGCCCCTCTTGATACCTTATAAATCAATAGCTCATATTAATGCAAACAGAAAAATCAATAAGATGAAAAAATAATCAAAGTACCAAATAAAAACTTACATTGTTGAAAAATATTCGTCTATTTAGTCCCATGGCTATTATTATGACATCAATGTATTTCTCCCTCACTTCTACAATAGCTGCATCAGTCACTACTGGAGACTTCATTTCAATGTACTTGAGAGTGTACATCTCTGTAGACAATTCACTTGCCTTTTTAGCATTGTATTTTTGTTTATTGCATTGGGCTGCAATTGTGCGAACTTTGTCAACATCCCACTTAGGGGTCTCTCGATAATTTAAACTTGCAGCCAACAATCTGAAAATAAGTAATAAATATTTAATTTGAGGTTCTATAGGTTGCTGGTTATGATCACCTTCTAAAATATATCATTCAGAATACATGGACAGAGCAATAATAACAAAAAACCATCAAGAATTGTAAAATGAAAATGCATAGCATAAGTAGCCCACATGCACCCACTGCTGAGACACATGCCTCCGAAGAAGTTGCGGCCATTACATCTATACTAATATATAAAGCTGAAGAGTTTGTTTGAACGCGCTAATCTCAGGAACTACTGGTCCGATTTGAAAAATTCTTTTTGCATTGGATAGCCCATTAATCCAGGAAGGTTTTTGGCTCTATAACATCACGCTGCGACCAATAGGAGCGGGGCATATTAAAAAAAACACAGGTGAAACCGTGTGGCGCAGCTAGTGTACAATAAAAACATTGCAAGATTTTACCTGTGAACCATTATATCTGCATATCTTCGTATAGGGCTAGTAAAATGTGTATAAAGCGGAACATTTAAAGCATAATGATGGAAATCGTCATCATGGCATCCATCAGCACAAAAATACTTGGCCCTTGTCATTGGCTTAGCACACAACATGTTTAGAACCATTATTTTGCCTTGGTCTTTACAGTCAGGGCCAACATGTTTCAGAAGGGAGCGATGTAATTCTCCAGCAGAGTCAATATCTAAATCAATACCCATTGGTTTCAAGGACTTAGCAAGTTGTTTCAACATGAATTCACTGGGTTTTGGATGACATCTCAAAAATGCTAATGATGGATGATCCTCTTGGATTCGTTCAGCAACTGTCATATTTGCAAGTAACATAAATTCTTCTATAAGTTGGTGACTTTCTTTACTTTCATATATCCAAAATGAATCAGGTAATCCATTTACAGCATTCAAATGAAAAGCCACTTTAGGTTGGTCTATCCTTAAAGCTCCATTATTGAATCTGTTACTTCGAAATTTAGCAGCAATGCTTCCAATAGTTTTGACTGCTTTTGATATATCAGTAAAGTCAAAGCCATTGTAAGTTTCAGGAAAGTTTGCCTTGGCATCATCTTTATTTTCAAGTACTGATTGAGCATGTTCATATGCTAATTGGGCACAAGAATTAATTACTGTTTTCGAAAATCTATGGTTAAGAACTTTTCCATCTTTAGTTATTTCCCAGAATACAGAAAATGCTAATTTGTCAATCCCCGGAAAGAGAGAACAAAGCATGCAGAGATCATCAGGCAACATGTGATAAGCTTTTTCAACCAAATAGATTGTTGTAGCCTTATCAGCCACTTTCTCATCGAGTGGAGTATCTTCTGTTAAGAAATGGGCTACATCAGCTATATGAACTCCAATTTCATAATTTCCATTCTCAAGCTCCCTGCAAGACATAGCATCATCAATATCACGGCAATTGAATGGATCAATGCTAAACACACATAATTTGCGGCAGTCTTCTCTAATAGCAATCTCCTCATCAGGTATTTTGTAATCTAAACGTGGATATAAATGTCTTACTTCAGGACCGAATGGTGTAACATCCAAATCTGTTTGGGCCAATATTGCTTTTGTTTCTGTAACCATATCTCCAGACTGTCCTATGTTAGAAATAATTTTTCCAATAGCAAATCTAGTATCTGTCCAATCTGATATTTTAGCTAAAAATAATGTATTTTCATAATTCTTTGCATCATAATAAAAGTTATCAGGCCAGCTTGTGAATGGTATATTGAGCCTAGGGATTCTTGGGTCACGAGGAATAAATAAAGCTCTTTGCCTATTTTTATCGGGCATTAACTTCAAAGAGCCAATGCAAGTTCTATTGTGAACAATTTCTTTGATACACACCACTTTACCCTTCTTTTGTTTAGTTTCCTCACCGCTGTCTTCACTGTCACAGTCTATTAATTGAACGACTACAATATCACCTTCTAAAGCACGATTTCGATTTTTTATACCATCAATAAGAATATCTTGTTCACTTTTGTTGCTACTAGAAACATAAGCATGTTGGAATTGTTTGGGGTTTATCCTTAATACACCTTCAAAATATACATTATCTTTTAAACCAGCTTCCATCTTTTCTGCTGATATATGGGGATCAAATTTTGTATCACTATCTTTTGTTTTTTTCTTGTTCTTCTTCTTAGGTGTTGCATTTGGGTCACTGTTATCTTCTCCTTGCATAGGCAAGTACTTAAAAGGTTCCCCAGTCCTTGCATTAAAGGACTTGCTGAGTAATGGATGTTGTAAAAAGTTTTGTATACATTTGGGTGTCATAGAGTCAGCTTGAACAATTGGTGAATTAGGTATACTCATACTCACAGATGTTTGCCTTTGTGTTACATGAAACAAAGGAGTATTTGGCAAACTTGCAGCATGTTGAGTGTTCATTAGAAATTCGCTTCCTCCCTGAATATTTTGGGATAGCTGATATTGTGGATGATAACGAAGGTTTTCAAGGTACCTTGAATTTGTACTAGCATACAAGGGACTTATTTGCTGAGAAAAAAAATCTTGCAAATAAGCAACATCGTTTTGTGCTGATCTACTCACATAAGCCCCAGAGGGCTGTGGTGTGTTGTTCATGGCTTCACTTGATGGTATTGTTAAATTTTTTAATCTTTCTTTTTTCTTTGCATGTTTTCTTTTCGGAAATGCAGGTGTGTCTCCTTGATCTACTTCATGATTCTCATTGTTTATATTTATGTTTTGGCACTGTGTAGCTATATCACTTATTGACGAATTAGTGAATGTTTGGGTAGTAACTCCGGCTTCACCTTGCGATTGCTTATGCTGTGAGAACGAAGAATTCTTTGACGTCTTTTTTGCTGGGCAGTGATTTTGATGTTCTTGAATCCTATTATTGAGAGAATTTTTAAAACGAAAAGCTTGCGACGTGGAAAGTTGTGAACCTGATGGCCTATTAACGTCAAAATTTCTTTCAGATATACAATCACACAAGCGAGACATTTTAATTTAAATATCGAGACACGCTAATGGAATACGACGAGAATTTGGACTTCAATTTTGAAATTTATAAAAAGTACAATAATATTACAGCGTAGAAGTATCTTAGCCAAAATTTTAGGTTGACAAATGAGGCCAAGGTTACCAGCCTAAAATTAAATACATAAATTGCTAATGTATACTCTCTCAAAGACTTCAAATCAATACCATAGACCAAACGACCGAGCACAGATACTGTAAAAAAATAGGTCATCACTAGCACAACGCGAATGTCTTCTGTTGTCATCCACTGTCAAACACGTGCGTACATAAATCAACTCATTGTGCACTGTGCAGTACTGTCAATAGAAAAGAAGGACTTCCCTATAAATTATATTAAGTGCTGTTTGATTATAACTAAAGTAGAAGAATCTTGGGATATTTTGTTGGATTATTACTGCTGCCTACTGATAAAAAAATAGTTCCTAAGAAGAAGCCCTACGTTCAACCATGAAACTCATAACACATAACATGTTAACATCAAAGTGTTTAAAAGGTGTAATTACTGGATATCCGCTTGCTATTCATGCTACAGATATAAAAGTAACAGAAGTAGATTTCAATCCTGAATTTATTACCCGTATGATTCCAAAATTAGACTGGGAAGTACTCTGGGCTGCTGCAAATAGCATTGGTCACAGTGAGGGACTACCAAAAACTTTAGAACCCAAATTTGAAGAAAATGAAGACTTGCTCAAGAAAGTCCACAAAGTTCTATTAGAAGTGGAGATTGAAGAGGGAAATCTCACATGTCCAGAATCAGGAAGACAGTTTCCTATTTCAAAAGGAATTCCAAACATGTTATTAACGGAAGCAGAAGTACAATGAATTAATTTGACTTTTCTCCTTTGTTATGTCTTAACTTTATTTTTATGCATACTTTTAATTTAGCCAATATTTGTAAATACTTTATTGTATGTAATACAAAATTGTATTGCATTGAATTATAACAAAAATAAATATATTTTTGTTTTAAACATATCATGATGATTTTCTTTTTCTAATAAAACATCTGGAATAAATATTATAGATCAGCTTTAGCAAATAAGATATTCTGTGTTTTCTGTCATGCTCGGCAGACAACAAAAAATTTATTATACTCTACTTGTTTAGTTAATAAATGTAATGGTACTACTTTAGTCTTCAGTTTAACAACAATACAATTCATTAAAACATTGCCAAATTGAAGAGTACAACTGTGTAGCATGACAATAGAAGTGACTGGTACATATTCCCCCTTATTCATAAGCGCTGCTTAAAGTTAACTAGTGATTAGAGATTCTTTAACCATACATTTCTGACCTTTTAACGTCATTTATTTTAATCATCCTTTATGAATACACACCACAGTGTTTAAGGGTTTTATTCATAAGACGATTAAAGTTAAGTGACTTGCAAACGTCTAAAATGTATGTTCAAACAATCGCTAATCACTAGTTAACTTTGAGCAGCGTTTATGAATAAGGGGGATTATGTTTAGTTGTTTAACTAAGTCACATAGTTTTATAGGGTCCCAAGCTTAAAGGGTAAAAACTGAATCCTGCTATTTACTTAAGACTCCATTGTCTGTCTGTCACAGGTTATATAACTTGAACTGTGGTAGCTATACAATTGAAATTATAAACGGAAATACAATACACAGTATATTTTTGTTTGGAACCCTACTGTAAGTCTCTCACATCTCTTTTGTTTATGTTTACTTTAGTTCCTAAACTGACACAAGTGGATTATAATAGCTGCTTAAGCTCTCTCAAGTTTTGGGCACCAATATAGGCAGGCTTTATATAAATAATTTGACCACCATTGCTCTCAACATAGTGATGAGGTAGGGCAAGATTTAGATCCAAAAATTTGAAGACTTGTCTAATTGACCAAACCACATTGCTCTCACGTGGTGAATTACAGCTCCCTCTCATAGAGTTCAATCTATAAAAGGGAGTAATCTTATAAACGGAAATGCAATACAGAGTTTATTTTTGTTTGGAACCCTTCTGTGAGTCTCTCACATCTCTTTTGTTTATGTTTACTTTCTTCCTAAACTGAAAAAGTGGATTATAATCTATAGTAATATATAAAGCTGAAGAGTTTGTTTGTTTGAACGCGCTAATCTCTCTCAGGAACTACTGGTCCGATTTGAAAAAATATTTTTGCGTTGGATAGCTCATTAATCCAGGAAGGCTTTAGGCTATATAACATCACGCTGCGACCAATAGGAGCGGAGCATATAATAAAATAAACATATCGAAACCTACGCGGGTGAAACGGTGTGGCGCAGCTAGTAGATGCTTAAAATCTCAAGTTTTGGGCACCAATTAAGGCAGGCTTTATATAAATAATTTCAACACCATTGCTCTCAACATAGTGATGAGGTAAGGCAAGATTTAGATCAAAAAATTTTAAGACTTGTCAGTTGTCTAATTGCACAAACCACATTGATCCCACTTGGTGAATTACAGCTCCCTCTTATAGAGTTCAATCCACGATACGAGCCCGCTGCTGGGACTGATACTTGGAGGCCTGACTCTCAGCAGCGACTAAATTACAGGCTGATTTTGATACTTCTGCCCTTCTTAGGACCAGAGAACAAGTTGTGGAAGCAGTGCAACACCAGAGAAATGCAACTGCACTACCCTAAATAAATATCCCTGGCATGCAACACAGTCAATTGCTAGATCGGACAGTAGTATACATAAATCGCAGTTACCCTGGAACCGCATTTTATATTGTCGGCAACAATTGACTGTTATCGTCAATATGAGGCTTCGTAAAGCTGCAGAAAAGTTACTCCGCCGCTCACGTCACGATCGTGGAGCCCTCTTGTACCTAGTGAGCTTCTAAAGTTACAAATGATGGTTGCCGCACGACTTCGGACAAGTTTTGGAACATTTAGCCGGGAAAATTAGCTATAGTGAGAAAGACCAGATCCCAGCAAGCATTATGCTGACTGACATGACTGCCTCTCGCCGCAGATGCAAGAAGTTAGAGGCTAGCTAAATTACATTATTATAGGATGAATATGTAGCTACAAGCTCAGGGCGATGCTGATAATGTCGCGACGATGTACTGTATATATAGGACGTTCTAATTCAAGGCGCGTTTCTCGTCTATAGTAGATAGGTACAGGGTCTAAGCAAGCTCTTAGATTTTATCTACAGTAGACACAAAACGCATCAATTAGCCAATAAATAGACTGCTAGGTATCCCCGGTAATGCATCCTTATTCTTTTATATTTGCTATTGTATGTAGCTATACGTAATTGGATACTGGATACCTACAAAGGTACCTACGTAATTTGGTTGATATAACGAGTTTTTTTTTTATAATTCAGGAAGAGAGAGAGCAGTAATATTCCAACAAAAACTTTTGCGAGGTAAGTTTTATGTTGAACTTAAGATCAATAAAAACTTAACATCGCAAATTGAAAATAATTTAGAAATAAAAACAATAACATATAACCTAAAGGTAGGTAACAGTTAACTCGGGAAGATCCTAAAGTAGGTACCGACTTTCCAAAACTAGGGTACCTATCTGGAACCATAGATGATATACTATATCTGTCTGAAACTATCTATTCTACGTAATTTTATGATAAAAATTGTTTTAGGTACAAAAAAGGCGGGTATTGATTACTACGCGTACCTACTTTAAGGTACGCTAAGCGAAGTACACACGAGCCAACACAAACACTGGACCTCTCACACGATTCTCTTACTTAGCTCATAAAACACGAACAATTTGAAGGAAACTTCTTCAAATCGTTTTTATCATTGAATCCCTGTTAGGTTCGATTTAACTCCGGATATATATGGCCAAAAACAGATTCATTTGACATTAGAGGCGCAGGCGCGAGGAGTCAGACAAATAATCTATTCCAAACATTGTAAAGACTTAAAGAGTAATATTGTATCATGAATTTTGTTTTTAATAGGTACCCATTGAAAAGGCCTGTTCCACTACTAGCTAGAAAAGTGTGTTTGGTTCAGTTATCTATATTTGTCAAGGCTATTAGCCAACTTTTAATCTAAAATAATCAATATTAAAGGCGCGGTAGTCAGGAAACTAATTCGTAATATAATATTTATTAATAAATAATAATATTTACCATAAGCTTAAAGCTTACTGTATACCTGACCGTTAGGCTTGTGGAATGCAAAAAAAAACATTCATATTTTGTTTCGTGAATATTATGTAATGCAAAGCGAATTCCTTCTGCAGAAATGTGTGGGATTTTATAATTCTTTCCTATCATATCTCTCAAAAGATATCTTATGCTTTCATATGATACGCAATATTCAGAACCTAATTACCTACACATTAGTTTTGTGCATTATGTCATCATCATCATCATCTCAGCGTTTATCCCGGTTGCATCCGCAGCTTTCGCGTTGGAGCCCGGGGTCCGCTTTCCTGCACATTCTCCTCCATTTCGCACGATCTTTAGCATCCTGTGGTAAGAGCTTGTTGGCACGCATGTCATCTCTTACAACGTCAAGCCAGCACTTCTTTGGTCTACCCCGCTTGTTCCGGCCCGGCGGAGGCGCCATGGCAAGACATTTGTTACCCACGTAACATGCCGGTTTGCGTAAGACGTGGCCGTACCAGCGTAGGCGACCCTCCTGCAGTTTGTCTGCAATATCAAGGACACGAAGGCCCCGGATGCGGGAGTTCCTGATGCGGTCTTTCCGCGTAACTCCACACATCCACCGCAGCATATTCATCTCCGTGACACGCAACTCCTGCTTGTGTCGCTCAAGCACAGGCCACGCCTCACTGCCATACAGAAGGACAGGTCTAATGATGGTTTTATAGACCTGCCCCTTGCTTAACCGGCATTTTGGGGTCACAAATGACACCTGTCACCTCACGCCATTTTGCCCAAGCTGCGGAAATACGTGCCCTGACGTCGCAATCAATGTCGCCGGACGCGTGAAGCACAGACCCCAAGTATTTAAACTGGTCCGTGCACTAGACCATGTCTCCGCCTATGCGCACAGACATGGGTCTGTCGTGTTGTTGGCCAAGTACACGGTCTTCGCTACGTTGAGGTTCAGACCTCCGTTCTCAAGCGAGTCCTTCCACGCATTCACACGCTGCACCAACCGTTCCCTGTCCGCGTCCGCTAGCGCGATATCGTCAGCATACATGAGTCATGTATGCTGACGATATCGCGCTAGCGGACGCGGACTAACATGAGTAGCCAGGGAGGCTGCTCATGTGAGTCCTTGATGCTGTCCGACAAGACGTCTAATATCGTGATATTAGACGTCTTGTCGGACAGCATCAACACAACAGAAACGGACTAAGGACGGATCCCTGGTGGACTCTGACGGTGATGGGGAAAGGTTTAGTGTCGCCAACAGCGGTCCTAACAACGGAATCGGAATTGAGGTACATGTCTCGAATTATGTCAACATAGGCTTCACCCCTTTGGACCTCAGTGCCCACCAGATCACCCCGCGAGGGACACAGTCGAAGGCCTTCTGCATATCTAGAAAGAGCATATGCAGAGGCGTGTTCTTCGATCTGTATCTCTCCATGGTGATCCTTAGTGCGAAGATAGGTTCCACTTCCATGGTTCCGTTCCCTGGCCGAAACCACACTCCTGAACCGAGCCCTTGCCTTTAAAGACTGGAGTAATGATACTCAGCCTCTATTGGCTCGGAATATTGCCGGTCAGGAGCACGTGGTTGACCAGAGCCTCAATGGGGACTCCGTCAGCTCCGACAGCTTTCCGATTCCCCATGCGACGAAGAGCCGTTTGGACTTCCTCAGGCGTCATCAGAGGCACTAGTCCAAGGTTCGGAGGGAGTTCCGGTGTCTGCAAATCTTGATGCTGCTTGTTCAGCAGCTCGTGAAAGTACGAGTTGCCATTAGGGTCTTTTACACAACGGCACTTGGATATATCCTGTGCCGCTTTGACCCTGGAACGTGCCAACTTGTAAATGAGCTTTTGCCCCTCAGACGATTCCAACTTCTCGTAGAGAGATTTCAAGTGGTCTCGTCTGGCTCTGGCTACAGCTCTTTTAGTGGCACGTTTGGCAACCTTGTATGCGTAGCGATCTTCAGGACATCCGGTCGCTTGCCACGTTTTGAAGAGGGCTTGCCTCACCTTAGTCTCCCTCTGGACTGTGTCGTCCCTCCACCAGGTTTCCTTGTCACGTTTGCGGCCGCCCTTAGAGACACCGAGTACCAACCGCGCGGCCCCCGTAATAGCTGCCTGGATCCTGTCCCAGTGACCTTGCACAGGTTCTCCGTTCGGTACCGACGCACTTGTCGCCAATAACCGACGCAAAATCCTGGGACCTGTTTTCATCAAGCAGCCACCACCGGATCTGGCGCCGACAAGGCATCAGAAGGAGACCATGACAAGGAGACGGTGTTGTGCAGTGAGACTCTCACCGGGTATGACTTTGCAGTTGGCTACTTTGCCGATGTGGTGCCTCCTAGTTAGTAGAAAATCGACCTGGGTAGCGCTTCGCCCCCTCCGGTAGGTGTTAAGGTGCTTCGGCTTCTTTTTGAAGTAGGTGTTCACGATTGCAAGGTCCACGGCCGCACACATTCGGAGAATGCTATCCCCTTCCGCGTTGCGGCTACCGTACCCAAAGCCACCGTGAACACGCTCAAACTCGCCACACCTCTCACCCACATGACCGTTCAAATCACCACCCAGAACGATTCCCTGGGATAACGGAATCCCACGAAGCAATCCTTCGAGCTGGGTCCAGAACAACGTCCTTTCGGCTTCACCGCACCCGGCCTCCGGCGCGTAGGCACTTATCAAGTGGGTTATAGCCCCATTGACAAGCACCCGCACCGACATTAGCCGATCGCTGATGCAATTCACCCCCAAGACGTCATCCTGGAGCTCGTCAGACAACATCACGGCGACCCCATTTCTCCCACTAGGTGCACCCGTTTAGATCAGCTTGTAGCCATTCCCAATAAGCCGGGATCTGCTACCTTTCCACCGAGTCTCCTGCAGAAACGCCACGGCCACCCTCCGCCTGTGGAGAGTTTCGGCCAGCTCACTCGCGCGCCCAGTTAGCGTGCCAACGTTCCACAACGCGAAACGGATTTTCATGGTTTGGGCTCGCTTCTTCAGCCGTGTTCGCCTCTGACACGGTAGCCCTAGCCCACAGGTCACAGGAGTCGGGCGAGGCTCCTGCGCGCCGTTTTGCGGCGGCGCCCTAACTGTGACTCGTGCATTTCTTCTTTTTCCTTTCATGTTGATTTGGCGTATTTGGCTTTTACGAATGCGACTGCCGTCTGACCACTCAACCCCGAAGGGAAAGCCGGCGTCAGAGCCCCGTTCGTGAGTCAGCAGGTGCACCGTCTGACAGGTGGGGTCACTTAGGTCCCAGAGATGGAGGTGGGACCCCAAAGCACCCAAGTCTTGTGCATTATGTATGAAGTATTAAATTAAATAGGTAATATAAATAAGTAATTATTTATTTATTTCTGTAGAACAATAAATTATAATCAAAAACGATCACATTATACTATATTGGTATTTTCTTATATGTTCCGTACTATAAAATAAAATGAATAACAACTACAAAGGATGTGTAATTTATAATTCATCTACATATGGAACAAATGCAAGATTTCCGGCAGCACCCATGGAAACTTTCTGTCCAGCAGCAGCGGAAAGAGCCTGTAAACAAAGATTATAATGGATAATTACACAAATTAAAGTGGTTTTATTACTATGTAATACTTGTTACTTTTGCAAGGTTATAGAGGTCATCTAAGGGTAAACTTGGGCTGTGATGGGGATGGATGTTTTGAGGCACTGAGCACTATCCCGTACCGCCGACGGCGCGCTAGCCGGAGGAGGAGGGAAGCCGAGGTCGATCCGCTTTCTCCATAACGAGAGACCGACGGGCCGCGGACTCCCCCGTAGTAGGCGTGTAGTGGCTGTTCCTACACGCCTAACTGATGGAAGGAGGGGAGGAAGAGGGATCCGCCGATCTCGCGCGCGTCGGGTCAAAGCCTGCCGGGGATGCGGCGTTATGGCAAACTAGAACCCGCACCCCCGGCCATAGGCAAGAAGAGGAACGCTCCAGTGGTTTTAGCCGGTGTGAGCTCGGCACACCTTCCGTCGACCCCCAGACGGAGGACGGTCTGGTAGAGATTTCCACTGGGTGAACGAAAAAAAAAAGGGATGGATGTTTTAATCATAAATGTGACGCGAAATAAAATCTTGAATGTGGTGCGTGTCTATGTGCTTTAAAACAATAATGCGTAATTTCATTTCAGATACATAGTGACATTACAAATATTATTGCAGAAGTCATGTATTACAAAATTGCACACACCTTCGTTGAAAGTTTTAGACAAACATTAATTCGAAATGTCTATGCAACAAGCAGTGGAGGGGTGGACAGTTTTAGATTCTCGGTGAGAAACAAATTTTAAAACCATAGACATTAGAGGAATTTTTGCCAGATAGAGATAGAGATCAGAATCTGTGAAACATTTTTAAAATTTTAAAATTATTAGATATAAATACCCCTCTGATTAGTCTCAATCTATCAAAAAATACTTCTAGCTTCTGGAAAACTTATTACATTATCTTAATTTATTCTTAATCAATATTATACAGGTTGAGATTTAAGATAAAGAAAATAAGCAAAAAAAGACTGTCTTCTTTGATTATTTTGCTTTCAAACTAATGTTTGAAAAAGGTCCTTGTATTTTAAATATGTAGGCATACTTTGTTAAGACAAAATTATGAAAACTTTGAATGAGGTTGAATACTCATACAAAAAATAAAAAATCAACTGTATCTGCTTTGATAAGCTTACCTGTTGAACGTCACTGTCGGAGAGGGCATCAATATCCTTGGCTATGTCAGAGGGAGTCTTGACATTGCCAGTATAGAAGGCCTGGGCACAAAGAGACTCAGCGAGGGATGTACCCGCATCAGCTTCACTCAGGATCTGAAGCTTCAGTTGGTTCTTCCCAGCCTTGATGGAATCAGCGCTCAAGGATCCTTTCTTGAGAACACCAACACACGCCTTCACCGCCTAGAAAATTGGTTTTAAGATGCATGTAGTAGTCTCATAGTATATTATATTCCAGTCTAGCTGTTTCCCGCAGCTTCGTGTGTATTTCGTATTATTCATCCTTTTTGAATAGAAATATCTAGGATTAAATGTGTTAATTAGTCTATGTTATTCTCCAGGTTCTTATATGGATGGACTACTGCCATCAATATAAGAACAAGGTTCCAGTGGTTTGGGATGGAAATGGTAACAGACAGAGTTACTTCTGCTTTTGTAATGTTAAGTATTAGTTTGGCGCAGCGGTTAAGCGACTGGCTGCTGTGTTGCGCGTCGTGGGTTCTATTCTTGATCGGAACAAGTATTTGTATGACATACAGGTACTCGATCCGGGTCTCGCTGTTTGAGAAATTCCTAGTGTGGGGCAATGTCATAAAAAAAATCTTAATCTTATGTTAAAGTTAATGCAATGGACTGCACGGTTAGCGCAGTGGTCAAGCCATTGACTGCTGCGCTGCGTGTCGCGGGTTCGATTCCCACACGGAACAAACATTTGTATGACCTACAAGTAGTTGTTCCGGGTCTGGATGTTTGTTTGTGTATCTCAGTTTATATAATTGTAAACGCACCCACGAATCACGATTTAGGAGAAATTCCTAGTGTGGGGCAATGTCATAAAAAAATCTTAATCTTATGTTAAAGTTAATGCAATGGACTGCACGGTTAGCGCAGTGGTCAAGCCATTGACTGCTGCGCTGCGTGTCGCGGGTTCGATTCTCACACGGAACAAACATTTGTATGACCTACAAGTAGTTGTTCCGGGTCTGGATGTTTGTGTATGTGAGTTTATATGTTTGTCAATGCACCCGCGATATAGGCGAAATTCGTAGTGTGGGGCAACGTTTAAAAAAAAAATGCGACTTCACTTTTAAACTTTTTACATATAAAGTTTTTAGTCACTAAACCTCATGTTGCTTCTATCAGGCATTGTGAAAAGTTACCCAAAGCAGTAAGCTACCAAAAATACCCGAAGAAATTCAAACTGTCGCATTAACTTTTTCATAATCAGAATACTATTTATCTTAAAATGATTTGATGATGAATCATCATCAACCTTTTTTTATCGTCCCACTGCTGGGCACAGGTCTCCTCTCATACAGAGAAGGATTGAGCGTAATCACCAAGCTTGCTCAATGCGGGTTGGCGATTTCAGACCCAAAGTCCAGATTTCCTCAAGATGTTTTCCTTCACCTTCAGTCATTGGTGTCCAAGATATACTTAGAAAGTACATATAACTTAAGAAAAGTTACATTGGGACTTGCCTGACCTGGAATCCAGGCGCGTGCGCTCCATAGAGGCATATAAGCACTGCATACCCTGATAATTTTCTAATTCGGAACACCCAAATCGTATTAAAATATAATTTTTGTAGTACAGTAAAATTTTATTTAAAAAACACTACAGTCTAAAACACTGCCATCTTTTGGGGCTAGCGCGAACTAGCTAACACATATTATGCTTATCATCTATACACGTCACTCTAGCGCCACGGAGAAAGAGCGACGTAAGCACGAACTAAAAATGCCTCCCTGGTTAGCGTGTGTGGTCGTATTTTGAATGAAATTGTTTGAATGTGTGCGTAAGCTTCTCGTGTGCGACTGTGCAATTTCATTGAGAAAATGAACCGATTTAGGCAGTGCTTATTATAATCCGGCCAATTCAAAAAGCTGACAAATTGCGTACTTAATTGTTTTTCGTTAAGATACGTTTTTATTTTACCAGACTCACAATAATAAATTACGTAATCTTTTTTGTGGCCATATTGAATATTGATGTTTGGGTGTCGTTTTGAGTGCAAACTGAATTGAATTCGTTTATTTACTTTAGATAAGTATTTCTTTCTAAAATATGGAAAATTATTCTTGTGAGCTCTGTTCTCTTATGGTGATGTGTGTTTAGGTAAACTAAAAATAGTGTCTTTTTTAACATTAAGTTTTGAGCAAAAATATAAAATAGTTGTAAAAGGGCGTTGTGTTCGCGACTTGAACTTAACTCAAAAGAAAGGTAATGTCACACGTTGTTTTAATAAAAAGTATTATGATAATTATAACCGGTTAGCAGGGGTATACACACAAATTATTTTGTTTTCGTGGATATTATTTTCAAAACATGTTAATAAAATGTTTTGGGGTTATGGATATTCAGATTTAAATATTTTCACAAAGCCTCCTCTAAATACGATTCGTCGGAAAAACATTTAGATTCTTGTTTAAAGTACCAAATTTTTGGTAGAATAGAGTCTAGTTTGAATAGACATTTAAAATAAACATTTTCAAACACAAAAAAATTTCAAAAGGTTAATCGATATCGTCTGCTTTTTAGGTAAACAAAATTTTGCGTTCCGTGGTCACGACGATTCGCTTATTATAGGAAAAATATGCAATCCAATCTACCGATCAGGTGGGTACGCGGGGCGTTGACCTCCGTCAGCTGTTGCCATGATGCAACAATGGCTAAATGTATTTGGGAAAAAATATAACATACATAGTGTAAAAATGATTGGAATCGATTCAGTTGCTTATTCTGAATAAACTATATTCAGGATTCGTATAAAGCAAAAATAAGTTTGTATAAGCACACATTTCGGTAGTGAATATGCATACCCCACTCGAAATGTCTGTGCACGCCCCTGCTGGAATCGAACCCGCGCACTCATACTTGAGATGCTGGTGTTTTAACCACTAGGCCACCACGACATAAAAATAATAATATTGTGATTTTGATGAACAGTATAAACAACTAGCTGACCCGTGCGAAGAATTCGCACTATATAAAATAGTATTCCATGGTACCAGGGATGAATCATCTGTCGATTGGTGGGTCGGACGTCCAGATTGGTTCGATAGAAAGAGAGAAAACGGTTTCAGACCCTTGGAGAAATAATATATGTTGATAATAAACAGTACAAATACTAACGTTGTTAGCTTCATCCTTGGGGACGGACAGCACGACTCCGAACAAGCCGCTGTCTGAGTATGACACGTTGAACCCGGCGGCAGCGCACGGCCCCACGTTGCCGATGGCCTTCGCTAGAGGAGAGTTGGCTGCGCCCCACTTGGTGACCGGGCCGTTGCCGAGTGCTGGATAGATTATTTATTTATTAATTTTATTTAAATAGAACGGCAGAAGCCAATTACCCTATTTAAACACAAACTACACTAAACATTAATAAAAAAGAAGAGAAAGATAAAACAAACAATACAATAAAATCATTAAACAGACACGTTAAACATACACTTATTTAATTCAGTCATGCATTCTTCTCACAAAACTTCAAATATTCTGAGAGTATAGTCTTCCATTCATCCACGAAAATATCGAGATCAGTGTTTGAGTTCAGGAGAGCGTTAATAGGTGCTGATGTCCGAGGAATAGGCGACTTGGAGTGAGCAATAGTTCGGCTGATCGGAACAGCCAGTAGCCGATGTTTTCTGCCACGACAAAATAGGTAGACAGATAGATAGGTAGTAGAATGTGATATAACTATCATATATATTGTTTCTGTCATATAGATCCTTTTTCTCCCCTTATACGCAACCAAACTTGCCAAACCAAGTAATAAAATGCACAGAATTTATTGAAGACTAGCTTTCTGCCCGCGGCTTCACCCGCGTGGAATTCGGTTATATCGCGCTTTTGAGATTTCCCTCGGGAATATCAAATTTTTGAATAAAAGGTAGCCTATGTCCTTTCTCAGGGTCTAAAGATTGTCTGTGCCAAATTTCATCTCGGTTGAGAGGTTTAAGCGGGAAAGCGTAACAGACAGACAGACAGACAGCAGAGTTACTTTCGCATTTATAATGTTCTATGTTCTATGTTATTCGTTTGGTTTCCGCACTCAGTCCCTCCAGCGGACCATTGTGCGTGGACCATGGCGGCCTTTGGCGGTTATTCCAACCAGCCCACCTCCCTCCAGAAGCCCATCAGGTCTCCTAGCCTGTTGAGAACATCTGTGTAAGATCTTGGTGCTCCTATGGTTTCGTTTCTAATTTGCGTAACGCCTGTACACTCGAAGAGTACATGCGCAACTGTCTCGTCAGCCTCTATGCAGGCTCTGCACAGAGGGCTGTCTGTTATGCCTATTGTGTGGAGATGCTTATTCAGCGAGCAGTGGCCCGTGATGATCCCCGTCATCAATCGTAGATTCCTCCTATCCAGGCGCAGCAACCTTTTGGTTAGCCTGTCATCCAGAGATGGCATGGCCTCCCTGGACTGCCTGCAGCCCGGTGACGAGGACCACCAAATCTCCGCTTGTTCGTACCTACGAACTTTTGCTATGCTTTTGTAGCCATCTGCGTATTTGAATAAAGGGAATAGGCACAATGGGCTCCGGTCCGCTGACCAACGCGCTGGATGCCCTTCTAGCCAGCTCGTCAGCTGCGTCATTGCCCAGTGAACCGCTGTGACCCTTTATCCACTGTAGTGTCAGTGTTGCGGTTTGGTACGGTTATCCGTTCCAATGCATCGTGGCACTCAAGTATTAGACTTGATGTGATGCATCCCTGCTTTAGGGATTGGAGGACGGAAGCACTGTCAGTGAGTATGCGGACACGCGTGTCCGCAACTCCTCTGGCTTTTATGGCTAGGGCCGCCAGAGTTATGCCCACACACTCTGCTTGATAGACTGTGTTGAGCATCCCTAGCGGTCTGGATATATTTATGTTGAGGTCTTGTGAGAACACTCCAACGCCCGTTCCTTGATCGGATTTCGATCCGTCGGTGTATACTCTCAACTCCTCCGGTCCTGAGTGGTCGCACTGCTCTTCTTCAAGTACTATCTGATAGTGCTTTTGAAAGCAGTACTGTTTTTGTACCCTGTCATTGGGTGCTTGTAGTATTGGCCGCCTCTCGATTGCATCCAGCATCAGGCGTGTGTGTTTGATCCTGGAGTCTTTGCTCAGGGTTCCCGATAGGTGGAGTCTGAAGGCAGCCAATGTCGCTTCCTCCCTCACAACGAGGTGAAGGGGGGGCAGTCCCAACATCGCCTGCAGGGCGGCAGTAGGCGTGGTTCTCATGCAACTGGTGATTGCCACACACGCCACCCTTTGTAGTTTCTCGAGGTCTTTTTGGGCTGTGCTCAGACTAGTTCTTGGCCACCAGACTAGTGAGCCATATGTTATAACTGGCCGGATGACAGTGGTATAAAGCCAGTGAGTGACCTTGGGGCTAATTCCCCAGTTTTTCCCAAGCATCCGCTTGCACTGCCACATTGATATGCTGGCTTTAGTTGTGATGTAGTTGGTGTGTTTCGCCCAATTCAGCTGTTTGTCCAGGTATATACCCAGATATTTTGTTTCAGCGGATAGACTTAGGGTGGTGCCAAAGAATCTTGGTAGATTTAGCGATGTGAGCTTCCTCTTTTTTGTGAAGAGAATCAGCTCGGTTTTATCTGGGTTCACAGAAAGTTGGTGTGTATTACACCAATTTTCTACGATTTTCAGGGCCTGGTGCATTAAATTGCACAGGGTGTTTTCATGCATTCCGCTTATTATTATTGTTATGTCGTCGGCATAACCCACGGTATAGTAGCCTTTGTTATTTAATGTATTTATTAGGCTGTCAACAACCAGGTTCCATAGTAGCGGCGAAAGAACGCCCCCTTGCGGACATCCCTTCGCCACGATGGCCCTTGTGGTGTCGTTCATGGTAACTTGTACTTGTACAGCTCTTTGGCCGAGCATGTTAGCGATCCAGCCTCTCAGTGACGGGTCTATGTTGTGCCTGTTCAAGGCCGTGCTGATACTTGTGAAGGTGGTCTTGTCAAAGGCGCCTTCAATGTCGATGAAGACGGCTAGTGCTGAGCATTTGTGGTCCACGGCGCATTCAATCTTGGATACCACGCTGTGCAGCGCGGATTCTGTTGATTTGCCCGTGGAGTACGCATGCTGTTGTTTGTGGAGTGGATTTGCCCGGAGAGGTCCGTCGTGAATATACCGGTCGCAGATCCTCTCCAGGGTTTTTAGTAGAAAGGATGTAAGGCTTATGGGTCGGTATGATTTGGGTTGCGTGTAGTCTGATTTGCCAGGCTTGGGTATGAAGATAACCTTCACTTCCCGCCAGGCATGGGGTATGTGTCTATACGCTATGCATGCTCGAAAGATATTTACGAGGCATGGAGCGATGTACACCAACCCCCATTGTAGTAGGGCTGGGAAGATACCATCCAACCCCGCGGACTTGTATGGTTTGAAGGTGTTGATAGCCCACTTTAGCCGGTCTACTGTTATTAGTTTGTGGGCGTTGGACCAGTCCTGCTCTGTTGGAGTCCATTCTGGTACAGCCTCCCAGGTCCTGTCTTCCAGGAGTTTACAGTCCGGGAAGTGTGTTTCCAGGAGGACTCTGCTGGTTTCCTGATCCGTTTGTGTGTAAGTGCCGTCGGGTTTTTTCAGCGCTCCAAGGGTTCCGTCCTGATCAGTTGATAGTATTTTCCTTACCCTTGCAGCTTCATTGTTGTTTTCTATAGACTCGCAAAATCTCTGCCAAGCAGCCGCATTTATAATATTAGTATGGATTCTGCCCTGCTTGTTTACATTCATGAATATCATGATTTTTTCCAAAGGTTACTTTATATAATGGCCCGCTATGAGAGCGAGCGCAGTTTAAATTTTAGTATAGTCCATTTACAACACACATTATATTCTCAAGGTAACAATGACGGCACCTTGACGTCCTACGTGGCACAGCGGTCAACACGCCTGCCTGCGACGTGGAGGCCCCGGGGTCGAACCCCGGTCAGGTCATGATAGAAAAACCATCTTTTCTTAATTGGCCTGGGTCTTGGATGTTTATCTATATAATAAGTTTCTATTATAAATATAGTATCGTTGAGTTAGTATCCCATAACACAAGTCTCGAACTTACTTTGGGATTTGTTCGTATATATTTATTTATTATAGACGAAACCACCATTATAATTTCTTCGTTAATACATAACAAAGAGTAAGGAATCGGCTCGCCAGTAACATCCAGAGAGGGCAGAATTTATAAAATTTGTGGCGCCGAAAGTGTGTCGAGCATACAACTTTTGCCATGTACGCCATTTTATCAGTAGCGGCATTTACAAATCCCTATCCTTCGTTATGCGGATTTCGGAATTATTTTAAAATCATTCCAATTTTAAGTCACCACACTTCATTTAAATTTGCTCAATCCATCCATACTAATATTATAAATGCGAAAGTAACTCTGTCTGTCTGTCCGGCTTTCACGCCAAAACTACTGAACCGATTGTAATGAAATTTGGTACACAGATAGTCTACAGCCTGAGAAAGGACATAGGCTATAAAACATCTCACTATGGCCAATAGGAGCAGAGCAGGAACAAAAAATGTTGCGAAAACGGAAGCAAACGCGGACGTACATTTATTGCACCCATTATTGTAACAGGCGCTTATTTTATATCAACTGAGCTCTTTCGGTTCGAAGCTTACGCGAGTGAAACCTCGGGGCACAGCTGGTCGAAATATAAATCTATGTTGACAGCTGATACTGTCAACTAGGGTTGTAACGGAGGCTTGTTAGCGGAGGCGGAGGCGGATGCGGAGGCGACGAGTCTCACCTCCGCGGATGCGGAGGTTAACGGAGGCGGAGGTGAAAGTACATATAGAAAAAACTGAAATATATGGTTAATTAAAACAAAATTTTTATTTTAAATACGTAGATTAATAGTAGTATACTTGGTAAAAAAATATTACCTTCTTGTAATGAAAATTAAGGAGAAACATATTGTGTTTGCCGCATTCCCGCCTCGCACTAGTTGATTCTTGACCATTTCGCGCACAAACGCGGCCGGACGGTTATCGAGCTTCGCAGCTTGCGCGTTATTTATTTTATAAATACGTAAATAAACCTCCGTTATAACTCCGCTAAAATTGTGCGGAGGCGGAAGCGAAGATAGGATTTCTTGCGGAACTTCCGCAGTAACGGAAGCAGAGGCGAAGCTCCGTTACAACCAACCCTACTGTCAACATAGATTATTCGATGATTCTTCAGTACTTAATAAAATATTTTGTATTCCGTAATTATATTTAAATTTTATATTAACCTCTGGCAGCAACAGCTAAGGCAAGTGACTGGGGAGTGCCGGCCTTAGCGCCCTGAACTGCGACCGCAACGTGTGCCAAGTCACCACCCATTTCTTTCCTGATATGAGAACATTAAACATAATATAAGTACTTATAGGTATCTAGAAACATATTGTTACGGGCTAGGGGTACTTAAACGCCGGTTAAGGGTTACGAAGTTTATTAGCAACGAAGGTACAGTCGATTGTAGGCAATGACAAGTAGAACGTAGCTGATGTCGCACCGAAGTCTTCTCTTACGTCCACGAAGTCCGTGTCGTAAACACACAATAACGCTACAGATGTTTCTTCACGTAGTACTTACAGTCCTCGTTATAATTGTCGCAGTAGGTCTTCTTTAAGATTGCTTCTTAACTGTCGCTGTTTTCGTATCGCTAGTCGAGTGTAGACTGACTCTGCGTCGGCGTCGGGCCGTTTTATATAGGCCAGCTGATCGAACATTCCAGATTCCTCTAGACGTAATAATAATAGCACATAAGTTCGAGGTCACTCGGAAGTACCTACGGTAATTCCCGGAAACGGGTTTCTAGAAATTTCGATGTCGACACTTTGTTGACAAAACTGTTGAGACCTGTACCATTCGATAGGCCGTCCTAAGTCTAGCAATGCGTTTTATTATTGTACCTAGGAAATGTCTAGATCTAGCGAAATAGGGTTTAAAAGTGACACACTGCATGTCACGCGATATTGAACCTTATGCCATCGACATAAGGTCTATTCGTAACATTGCCCCCTTCTTAGTCATGCTCGTCCCGAGCATGATTTGATCCATAATAGCGAGCTAGGCGGTCAACGTGTACGACCTTCAGCTTCCCTCTAGGCCCTTTCTTAATCCTGTAGGTGACATCGTTTATTCTGGTTACTATCGTGTACGGACCCTCCCATTTGGCTTGGAACTTTGGACTCTTTCCTTTTCTCCTTATGGGATTGTGTAACCATACCAAAGTTCCTTCTTCAAATCCGGGCACGTGAGCTTTGCGGTCGTATCGGATCTTCATTTTCTCACTGGTTTTCAGACCATTCTCTCTCACTAGCTCATGTATTCCATCTAATTTACGCCGCAGGTCGGCCACATAGTCGACGGCTAGAATAGGAGTATCGGGAGGTGTTCCGGTTAGTGCATCTATGGGTAGTCTAATTTCTCGGCCGAAGTTGACTTTCGCCGGTGTGCAATTTGTGCTATCATGTGTTGCAGAGCGGTATGACATTAAGAAGAGTGGAATGTATTGGTCCCAATCCCTCTGGTGTTCTTCCACTACTTTGGCCAAATGATTCTCTAGCGTCTGGTTGAATCGTTCGACCATTCCATCTGACTGTGGGTGATATGGTGTTGTACGGGTCTTATGGATCCCGAGTAGTTGGCAAACCTCTTGAAATAGTGAAGACTCGAAGTTTCTACCCTGGTCAGAGTGTAACTCCAAGGGAACGCCAAATCGACAGAACACCTCGTGAACTAGCTTTTTGGCGACTGTATGAGCTTCTTGGTTAGGCACTGCAAAAGCTTCTGGCCATTTGCTGAAATAGTCTTGCATGACGATGATATACCTATTCCCTTCTTCAGTAACAGGGAAAGGCCCAGCTATATCGACAGCAACTCTTTCCCATGGTGCACCAACATTGTACACTTTCAGCCGACCTCTGGCTCTCGTTTGTGGTCCCTTTACTGAGGAGCAAGCTACGCATTTTCTACACCAGTCCTCAACGTCTTCACGGCAATGCACCCAATAGAATCGTTTTCTCACCTTCTCCAGGGTTTTCTTTACTCCTAGATGTCCTCCGGATACTCCGTCGTGCACCTGTCTTAGCACTGACGCGACTTTATCACCGGGAACAACTATCTGCAAGGTGACCTCCTGTCCACTGGGTGATTCCCATTTCCTCTTGAGAACTCCATTATCAATTATCAGGCTGTCCCATTGAGCCCAGTAACTTTTTACTGTTGGGCTAAGCGCTGATATTTCACTCCAAGCGGGCCTCTGGCCACGTTGTTTCCATTCGATTACTGTCTTCAAGTCACTATCTTCCTTTTGTGCGTCTTCCAATGATTGATTATCCCAGTCTTCGTCCAAAGCGTTCACCTGGATAATCCTTACGTTCTCTTTCTTTTCCTGTTTGGCACAATGTCGGCAAGATTCTTCGCAAGGTCGTCTAGACAAAGCATCAGCATTATTGTGTGACTTGCCTTTCCGATGTTCAGTGACAAAGTCAAATTCTTGCAGCTGCTCCATCCACCTTGCTACTTGTCCTTCTGGGTCTTTGAACTGGAGGAGCCACTGTAAGGCAGCGTGATCGGTACGAAGTGTAAACTGCCTCCCAATCAAATATTTCTTGAAGTGTTGTAAGGTCTTAACAACGGCTAGAAGTTCTCGGCGGGTAACACAATAATTTCTTTCTGGCTTGGAAAGGCATTTGCTGAAATATGCGATAACGACCTGCCTATCTCCTTGTGTTTGAGAGAGAACTCCTCCAATACCCACATTGCTGGCATCTGTGTCTACCAAAAATCGGCCTTCCCTACTAGGGTAACCTAGTACAGGAGCCTCACACAAGTGAGTTTTCAGTAGAGCAAATGCCTGTTCGCAGTCAGAGTTCCATTCAAATAGACACTTTTCCTCTGTTAAACGATGCAACGGTTTCGCTAACTCGGAGAAGTTCTTCACAAACCGACGGTAATATGCACACAGACCCAAGAAAGAGCGTACCTCAGTTTTATTACGAGGGGTAGGCCACTTCGACACGGCTTTTATTTTTTCAGGGTCTGTTCGAATTCCTTGCGCCGAAATAATGTGTCCCAAGTATCCAACCTCTTTCTGGAATAGTGTACACTTACTAGGACTGAGTTTTAAATTCGCTTCACGCAGTTTCAGGAACACTTTCTCCAAATTGCGTAGGTGTTCTGCGAAGTTTCGTCCCATAATGATGATGTCATCCAAATAGACCAGGCATGCATCACCAAGCAACCCCACCAAGATGCGCTCCATTAGGCGCTCGAATGTAGCTGGAGCATTGCACAGTCCAAAGGGCATGACATTGAATTGCCAGAGACCGTTTCCAGGACCAGTGGTGAAAGCGGTCTTTTCTTTATCCTGCTGACAGATTTCCACCTGCCAGTATCCACTTTTGAGATCAACTGTGGAGAACCATTTCATGCCACTTAGCAAGTCCAAAGTGTCATCTATACGTGGCAGAGGATAACAATCCTTTTTCGTGGCATCATTCAACATCCTGTAGTCAACGCAAAACCTTGTACTGCCATCCTTTTTCTTGACTAGGACAACTGGAGATGACCAAGGGCTGGTAGATGCTTCGATAATCCGGTTTTTCTCCATATCTCTTAACATTTCCGTGACTTCCTGTTCTCTTGCAAAGGGGATACGACGTGGTCTCTGTCTTATCGGCTGTGTATCACCCGTATCTATATGGTGTTTGACGAGCCCGGTCCTTCCCACGTCACCGTCGGTCTTCGAGAAGATGTCGTGGAAGTTATGTAACAGTTGCTTAACTCTGTGACTTTCGAACTTGTTCAAATTGCCCTTACAATTTTCGAGTAGTGTCGATACATGTTCCTGCCACTTCTCATCAAGTTCCTTTTGGTGCGCCTCTGTTTTTCTCAAAGATGCTACATGATCGCACACACCCACCATGCAATTCTTTTCAAGAATTATTTCTTTGTTACTAACGTTGATAATGCGTACTTTTGGTTTATCGGAAATCATCATCAGTGTCCTTGCTGTTATCCAGTCTGGGTGATCTCCAGAATCTTCTATTATAATGCAACGTTTACGGCATCCTATTGGTGATAGTCTAATATTTACTAAGGTTTCTGATCTTGGTGGTAATACCGTTCTCCTTAAACAGTACACTGACCCTTGTTTTCCACCTTGAAGAAATACTTCTTGTTCTGGAAAACTCAATACTCCTTTTGCTACATTAAGGACGCACTGTTGTTTCTTCAAAAAGTCCAGTCCTATTATGCAATCATCTGTAATATTTGCTATTAAAACAGGGTGCGTGAATGTCTTATCACCCAGTTTCAAGGACACCCTCGTTTCACCAAGGACGAGTACTGGTTGGCCGGTGGCGGTTTGTAATCGGCATTGTGAAGATCCTCTTTTCCAAACTATGGTCCGAGGAAATAGCTCCGGTCGTGCAATGGTTCTTGATGCACCAGTATCCAATGTGAAACTGCAGGATTTACCATTCAGTTCTCCTTCTATAATGAGACTGTTTCCGTCACCCACTTGTGATACTGTTATAATGGGGGCTACATGTCGACCAGCCAGTACTCGCCCCATAGCCCTGGCTGTTCCTAGTTTAAATCCTCGGCTTCCACCTGTGTCCCAGAAGTGCTTCTTCCCTTAGCCTTCCTGGGACAATTGATCCGAATATGCCCTTTTTCACCGCACTCATAGCATGTTGGCCCTTGTCGGGGTTTCATTTGTGCGATTACCTCACGAATACGGTGGTGCGGTCGGCCGTCTTGGCGTACTGCTTCCACCTCCAGAGCGTGTGTCAAGGCTGCCTTCAGAGTCTGATGGTGCCCCAGACGAACCGCAGCCCTGACTTCCGCATCTCGAATTCCATCAGTAAAAGCTTGCACCGTAGTAGCATCAATTGCTCCCGGCGTTGAAGCATACGCCCTCCGAACAATACGTTCTATTTCCGATGCCCATTGTTGCAAACCCTCACTGCTTTTCTGTGTGCGGTCGCGGAGTTGAGCCCTGTAGACATGTTCCAGGTGTTTCTCTCCATATCTAGACTCCAACGCTTCTAACAGGCAGGCTAGGGTATTGCAATCGCCGGAAATATTTTCGAGGATTTGGACCGCCTCACCCCGCAGAGCAAGCGTAAGGGCGGTTACAGCTTGATCGTCGTCCCAATTGTTGCCTTTTGCGACTTTTTCAAACTGTAGACGGAAGGCCACCCATGACGTTGTCCCGTCAAAATGAGGCACCTTGAAAGTCGGTAAAGCACTGGGTACCGGTACCACACCTTTAATAACTCCTTTTTGTACCTTCTCATGCAAAAATTCTACTTCCTTCCCAAACTCCATGATGGTATTGTCTAATTTATCGAAACGCGCATCATATTTGTCTATACGAGCGTCTTGCTGGTCTATGCGCGTATCTTGCTGGTCCATACGGGCATCTTGATGAGCTGTTTTTATTCTGAGTTCATTGACTTCTTCTTTGGTTTTTTTCCATTTTTCATTTAATTCTAATACCAGTTGCTGGGATTTTGCCTGGGATTCTTTTATTTGAGCCTGGGATTCTGCTACACTTTTAATCTGCGCCTGGGTTTTTTCTATTTTTGCCTGGGTTTCTGCCTGGGATTCTGCTACACTTTTAATTTGTGCCTGGATTTCTGCCTGGGATTTTGCCTGAGATTGTTGTATTTGTGCCTGGATTTCTGCCTGGGATTTTGCCTGAGATTCTGCTACTATGCCTTTTATTTGCGCCTGGGATTCTGCTATACTCAACTTTATTTGCGCCGTCAAGTGAGCCAGTAACACCGATAAATCGGATCCGCTGCTTCCGGGAATAGTGCTGGTACTAGGCGCACTCACATTCGTCGGTGTTACGACGGCCGCATGTTCTACGGGTGCAGGGACACCAAGCGATTCTTCCTCTTGACGCGCCAAATCCATCGCTGCTTGTCGTCGCGTGCGAACTCTTTCGTCTTCCCTTGGCGTGACCGGCATGCCGCTTCTGACACCAATTGTTACGGGCTAGGGGTACTTAAACGCCGGTTAAGGGTTACGAAGTTTATTAGCAACGAAGGTACAGTCGATTGTAGGCAATGACAAGTAGAACGTAGCTGATGTCGCACCGAAGTCTTCTCTTACGTCCACGAAGTCCGTGTCGTAAACACACAATAACGCTACAGATGTTTCTTCACGTAGTACTTACAGTCCTCGTTATAATTGTCGCAGTAGGTCTTCTTTAAGATTGCTTCTTAACTGTCGCTGTTTTCGTATCGCTAGTCGAGTGTAGACTGACTCTGCGTCGGCGTCGGGCCGCTTTATATAGGCCAGCTGATCGAACATTCCAGATTCCTCTAGACGTAATAATAATAGCACATAAGTTCGAGGTCACTCGGAAGTACCTACGGTAATTCCCGGAAACGGGTTTCTAGAAATTTCGATGTCGACACTTTGTTGACAAAACTGTTGAGACCTGTACCATTCGATAGGCCGTCCTAAGTCTAGCAATGCGTTTTATTATTGTACCTAGGAAATGTCTAGATCTAGCGAAATAGGATTTAAAAGTGACACACTGCATGTCACGCGATATTGAACCTTATGCCATCGACATAAGGTCTATTCGTAACAATATCATACATTTTGTTAGTGTGGTTACCGCGTGGTTTATTTAAAAGTTACGAGACCTCGCGTATACTTTGTTTAGTAATTAGGGGAGTTCATACATGTTCTGCGAAATTTCCAGAGTGGGGGGGGGTGCCTCCCATGCCCCAGCCCCCTAATCGGCGAACACATTTGAAATTATTGCAATCAGTTGGGATCGTTTGGACCGAACAGACCAATGGGCGGCCCGAACGATACCAACTGATCCCAACTAGTTGCAATCATTTGACAAAAATGGGGGCTGATTGTGATTTATTGTGTGTACATAAATATTTAAATAAATAATGTGTAACGCAATTTGGGTAGTTATTGCTGTAACTTATAGGATTTAATAAAATTATGATGTTTTATACCTTAATTCTCCACTGTAATATTTGGTAGCATCTGCAGTTTTGGGCTCGTTAATGTTAACTTGAAGATTCTGAGCAATCAAGTTGGCTTTCTCCTGTAATTAAAATAGGGTATTTGACTAAAAAAAACTAATTAATCCGTCAGTCATATTTCCAAAAAATACTAGACACGTATTTTCTTTCTCTTTTTTCATATAAACAAAAAATGAAGATGACACAGCGCGTTGAAAACTCGTGACGTCACTGCATGCTACACTTTTTAGCGGCCAGTGACGTTACCAGCCACCACTCCTGATTTTTGATGCCTTTTATATGTGTAAATTTTTTTGGACTTCATAAAACAAAATATACGTATCCAATATTTTTCTATATTCTGAATGACGGACTAAATAGAATCTTTTTTTTTTACGCAGGAAACATCCCTATTACATCAGTCAATATGTTAACAACGTTACATTTAACAATGAGATGAATTGAATGAATTTGTATTTTTTTTTCTGTTATTCTATTACACTATTACATTCTATTACACTATTTTACTTAGACCATATTTGTTTCGTACTTTTTCGATCACTTGTTTGCCTATTTGGCCAATAATATTGTGATTTAATAATCAATTGAGACGCTGCTAGTGGCCAGCCATATAATAGTATGTTTGCAAGTTTCCTCCGTTTTTTGAACTTTCGAGCATTATTACGCAGGAGAACAATTTTGTCTTATCTGGAGCAGTAATGGGCGCGTTTTTCCTCCACTAATGCTTCCAATTCCGTGTCTTTGTGCGATTTCGGTCTTCCACTACGTTCTTGATTTCCAGAGTTTCTAACCAGAGTTTGAAACCACTCACGACAACTTCTCTCTCTTAAAGCAGCTTCACTATAAGCTTCTACAAGCAATCGATGGGCCTCAGCTGCAGATTACTTCAAATTAAAGGAGTAACAAAAGTTCCCGCAAATAACGATTATTCGGCACAACACTTGACATTTTTGCATAAAAATAAATATGTGATACTGATATAGACATACTCTAAGTGAATGTTATTACCAGATGTCCAAACTTACGATGTCACATTTTACATCTGACAATTTCAACGAAACCTCTTAGTGAGGACATCTTTTGTTAAACGGCGGAAACTTATTCGTATCTAATATATATATATAGGTATATATCAGTGGCGAAGAGTCCATACAAGCCGATTCCCACCGGGTTACCTTTCAAAAATCAGTTCCATATTCATACAAAAGTATTTACATTCTATTTCATTAACAAAGTATTATTAATTAAATGCCTGCGCGATTTACAATAGCAATAGTAATTCTTAGCAATACCCTAAGTATCACATTTCATTTTATAGTCGTAAAGGTAACTCGACGAATTACAGCTTATCTCGGCCAACGTTTTACTATGAGGCGAAAAGAGACAGAGCGTGTCACCATCTCTTTCTAATGCTCGCTAACTGTACGTAAAATTTAAAGAAAGATAGGCTATTCGCGACCGGGTTGCAGTTCTCTCCTCTCCTCTATTAGAAAGAGACAAAGAAATTATTGTTATTGAAGCACGGCACGGGAGAAAGAAAACACGACAAAATTAAAAAGAATTAGCGTTATAATGAAATCCTTCGCAAGTAGAGATGGGCATTTACCCGGTAAAAACCCGAACTATGGGTAAATACCCATTTATACCTATTTTTACCCACCCAATTTTAATTTTTACCGGGTAAAAATTATAATCAGTTTAATTTAGGGTAGATCCGTAGTTACATCGTTATTATTATCGCAGATCATATTTTGATCAAGTTACAACCTGACACTGACCAGTAAATTGCAAAAAACTCGACAAAATCTGAATTACACGGGCTGCCACTACGGAACAGGCTATTTGATAGATTTATAATTTTTATCTCGAATTACTTGGTTGCGGTTAAGAAGTTCACCGAAAGTATTTTTTTTAATTTTAAATACGTATTTCGTAAGAAATATGCAAATAAAAATTCAAAATTCAAATAAGGCGCGAAAACGATTTATTCAGCAATATGGCGTCGAGCTTTGTAATTGACGTCACAAGCGGTTTTCGGTTCTCAGTGGTGTTTGTTTTTATTTATTATTTGTTGTTGTTATCTAATAAAATGATTTATAAGTGGTGTGCTGTACCGGGTAATACAAATAAATCGATAAAAACCCCCAAAAAACAGTTTATAAGTTTGCCGAAAACAAGCGTTGATGCGCGTATGACGTCATCGCGACATTAGCCAATCCGGATCGTTTCACAATGTGTGGCGCGAGAAACAAAAAGCTAAACATATTTTTGTGTTTTGTATGTATTAATTGTTATTATTTTCAAACTCAAACTCATTTATTGCATTTTTTATTAAAACTCGTGTAAATGACATAAAGAACCCTCATTTTATGCAATTAAAGCAAAAAATCCCAAAAAAATGAATACTGTCAAATAGCCTACTACCATTTTTTTGTTCTGGATGAGAAATCGTCAAATGACCTCTCCCGCTCTAGGCCTGTGCCTGTGTGTGCCTGTGCGCCAGGGCCACGGTTTCTTTTTAGGCCTCTGCCTCGAATCTTGCGGGCAGCGTTGCGGCGGCGGCGAGTGAGCGGCAGGATCTTATGCGTTAAATCAAACGGACCGGTTCTCGAAAACAGCGGCGCGGCACAACGGGGCGGTGGCGGGCAGCGAGCGGTGTACTTCTTGCGCTCGAATCTTGCGGGCAGCGGGCGGGCAGCGAGCGGTGTACTTAAAGTCAAGCGGTGATCGAGCGTTAGGAATAAATTTGAATGAAAAAGCTGTTGCCGCCATTGTTCAAACATTTCTTTCGCGAATAAAAACAAATATCTCGTCGACACAATCGTGAACACAATACTACGCGGCTATAGTGACGCGCGATCTGCCCGCTAGTTTCGAGAACGGGTCTTCGATGCCCGCCCGGCTCCCGCGCCGCTGCCGGCGCCGCCCCGAAATCCTTTTTTTTTTTTTGTTTCCGGGGTGGAACATCCTCATGCGATGTCCGCTGCCCTGGGGCGGGCGACGGGTCTGTCGGAATCTTAATGATTGAAAACCACCCCAGTGTTTCATCTCACACCTACACCGGGGGGTTGCGAGAACGAAAACTGCTTCCGCAATCCTCCATTGATGCTGGCCCGCCACTGTGGGTCCGGTCCGGTGGGACAGGTCAGCCGTCTAATTCACACGCCGCTCCAACTGTCCGGGTCAGCCAGCGCGATGCGGACAGGGGACAGTCACAGTGAGGATATCGCCTCAGCATACATGAGCAACCAGGGAGGTGGATCATGGATGCTGAGGCCTGTATGGGGACTGCATATGCTCTTTATATATAGAAAGAGCATTATATAGAGGCGTGTTCTTCAATCTGTATCTCTCCATGGTGAACCTTAGTGTTAATGTAGAATCCATGGTTCCGTACCCTGGACGAAACCCATATTGACACTCCCAAGACAGCATACTCCTGCCGAATCTGAGAGTCTATAATCCTCTCAAAATTCTTCAGGGTGTGTACCGAGCCCTTGCCTTTGAAGACTGGAGTAATAATACTCAGTCCCCATTGGCTTGAAATTTTGCCGATCAGGAACACGCGGTTCAGAAGGTTAGTTAACATGCCCACATCGCGAAGACCCATCGCCTTCCAGGCCTCAATGGGGACTCCGTCAGTTCCGACAGTTTTCCGATTTGCTGAAAAGTCGTTTGGACTTCCTCGGGCGTTATCGGGGGCACTAATTCAAGATTTGGAATGAATTTCAGTGTCTGCACCTCTTGGTGCTGCTTATTCAGCAGCTCGTGGAAGTACAAGCGCCATTTCTCCTTCACCGTGAGGTCTTTGCATAGCAGGTTGCCAGTAGGGTCTTTTACACAACGGCACTTGGATATATCCTATGCCGCTTTGACCCTGGAACATGCCAATTTGGAAAAGATCTTTTGCCCCTCAAATGATTCCTACTTCTCGTAAAGCGCTTGCAAGTGGTCTGGCTCTGGCTCTGGCTACGACTCTTTTAGTGGCACGTTTGACAACCTTATATGCGTCACGATCTGGATGCCACGTTTTAAAGAGGGCTTTCTTCACCCTAGTCTTCCTCTGGACTGTGTCGTCCCACCACCAGGTCTCCTTTTCACGTTTGCGGCCGCCCTTAGAGACTCCGAGCACCACCCGCGCCGCCCCAATAATAGCTGCCTGGATCCTGCCCCAATGGTCTTGGACATATTCTTCATCGGTCCAGCGCACTTGTCTCTAATAACCGATGCGAACTCCTAGGACTTATTTCATCAAGCAGCCGCCACCAAATCTGGTGCCGGCAGTGCTCTACACGTCTACGATGGGCCGTTACGCAGAGATCTATGACAAGGAGGCGGTATTGTCCAGTGAGACTCTCACCGGCTATGACTTTGCAGTTGGCTGCTTTGCCGATGTGGTGTCTCCTAGTCGGTAGAAAGTCTATTCGGGTAGCGCTTCGCCCGCTGCGAAAGGTGACAATGTGCCTGCTTCTTTTTGAAGTAGGTGTTCACGATTGCAAGTTTAGCGGCTGCACACATTTGGAGAATGTTGTTTCCTTCTGCGGTGCGGCCGCCGTACCCAAAGCCGCCGTGAACACGCTCAACCCGACACTCTTCTCATCCACATGACTGTTCAAATCACCACCCAGAACCACTCACTGGGATAACAGTATCCCGTGAAACTGTCCTTCGAGCTGGATCCAGAACAACATACTTTCGGCGTCACCACACCAGGAAAAGCACAACGGATTTTCCTGGTTTTGGCTCGCTTCTTCAGCCGTATCCGCCTCTGACACGTTAGACCTAGCCCACAGGTCACAGGGTCACAGGAGTCGGGCGTAGCTCCTGCGCGCCGTTTGCGGCGGCGCCCTAACTGTGTCACGTGCATTTCTTCCTTTCCTATGCATAATAGTTTGGCTTGTTTTGCTTTTACGAGTGCGACTGTTGTCAGACCACTCAGCTCCGAAGGGAAAACTGGCGTCAGCACCCCATCCGTAAGTCAGCGGGTGCACCGTCAGCAGGTGGGGTTAACTTGGGTCCCAAAGATGGTGGTAGGACCCCAAAGCACTCCAGTACCTGATCGTAGTATTGATGATGACGCCAATTAAATAACAATTCATTTTATACCCGGTATTTATTATAAATACCCGGTAAAAATGGGTATTTTTTAATTTTTACCTATTCTACCCTTTTTTACCAATTTTTACCTACCCATTTTTTACCCACCCGCCCATCTTTATTCGCAAGTCATATTCTTTTTATTTTGGCATATTTTCGTGTTCCATTTCGTAAGGTTGAAAATAAATTATTGTTAGTATGTGACATGTTGCTATACCACTGGTGCGTGATAATTTCGTTTGTTATATTTTAATATTTGTGTTATTTAAACTGTGACTGATTCTGTAAGGTAATTTAATCGCAGATTTGGTTAAATACTGTGGATTTTGTTTGTTATTATGGCTTATATTATTCTACCGGCAATATTATTCAAGATATCCTGCAGTAGGTAAGTGTTTAAGTGTTTATTTTTTTGGACCGGCTTCCCTTTGTCAAAATTTCACCCTTCGCCACTGGTATATATATATATATATATATATAATTTACCTGGGAATCTCCAACGACGGCGACAGCGCAGCCAGCTGCAGACAACAAGTTGCAGGCATAGTGCTGCAGAGACTCGGAAGAAACCTTGCCAATCCTCTTGGGTGAGATGAAGAGTGAATTGCCCAAGCCGCGGCGGTACGCGGCTTTGTGGAGCAAATCGACTGCACGGACCTATGAGGAAAAATAATGTTGTTTTTAAAGGGGAAACTTATTTAGCACCTATGTGATTTTTATATTGATGAAAAAAATCGACAGCAAAAAGATCAAGTAATATAATTAGTAGTAGTAGATAAAGATAACATAAGCATAAACATCATAGGATTTAACGTGGGAGAAAATGAGATAGGAAGCATTGCATAGGTACTGTTTTTTCTATATTTGTCTCATTATCTTGAAACCAAGTTTTGAAGGTTTCACTTCTATGTGCATTTTTTTACATAATATGGGTATGGTACTAAAATAAACAAGTGATAACATAAGAAAATGAACACAAGGGCAATACCCTTATTTTTTAAGGCTGTATGCTTATTTTTAAGGGTTTTCTTAAATTTTGATCAAGATCAACTGTTGCGTTCGGTGTTACGGGTTTGATTTCCGCACGGAACAAATATTTGTATGGCCTAGAGAGAGTTCTCCCGAGTTTGGCTGTTTGTGGATGTGAATTTAAATGTTTGTAAACGCACGCACGATACAGGAGTAATTTCTAGTGTTGGGCAACATAATTATCTAAAAATAAAAAAAATTATGTGAGCAGTATGAGAACGAAGATTGTAAAATTACCTGAGGGGGCAGTGCAGCAATATCAAACTGCAGACGAGGCACATTGTCTGTCAGCTCCCAGGGTCTGAACTCCTGAGCACTAATCATGTTTCTCATAACAGACACAGCTTCATCCAAATTGTCTTGTGTAGTCTGAAAGAAACCAAAGATGTGTTAAAAGACAGTAAATTTGGAGCAGGTGAATTTCATAGACACAATTCACGTGTGAGCTATTAGTGGTATGGTACCTCATTTGTGGTTAAAAACAAATTTAGAACCAACAAAAATTAAAGACATTTAAGACTGTCACATGCCACACGCTTTCACCCGCGATTTTTTTATATTCCCCGTTCCCATTGGTCACAGTGTAATGTTATATAGCCTAAAGCCTTCCTGGATTAATGGGCTATCCATCGGACCAGTAGTTCCTGTGATTAGCGCGTTCAAACAAACAAACAAATTCTGCAACATTATATATTAGTACTAGCTGTTGCCCGCGACTTCGTCCGCGTAGACTTCAGTTTACAGCGCGCGGTGGTTCCCGTTTCCGGGGAAATACCAAGATAAATGCCTACATTACTGCAAGGTTTCAAACATCCTCAGATATTTTCGCGTTTATATTATTAGTAGGATTATAAAGATACATAAGGTCTATAGCAACGATAATTTTACCGGGTTTAAAGGTTTAGCAAAGGAAAGAAACATCAAAAATCACACTTCTAATTATTTTGCGTTGGTTGGTGTTTTGGATATGCTTAGGATATTATGAATTATGGGTTAAAATTATTACGCTTGATAAAATATCAGCACATTTAAGTAAGTACGGTTTTCTGGATTTGATACACGTGAGCATGCCACATACGAGTTGCCCATGAGAAAAACATGTTGTTTCTAAATGAACTCCGGCAACTTTAAGCGCCTGTCGGCTTTGTTATTGTTATAGCAATTGCTACTTTCAGAAAGAATTGTACTCTTTTAAATTGAAATGGAAAATCAGTCGGGATGATGGGAATACGGGAAAAAGACATTTTGTCCTTTTTCCATTCCAGCCATGATTGTAGCCTTTACAATGTTGTGACCCAAATGTGTTATTTGTAACCAGTACCATTACACAGCTTTGGAGCGTCAAGATTCCTCATTAATAGGACTAGAACACCAACTTTTAGTATTAACTTATGGGGTGGCACTCCTGATAATTCTAAAGAGTTGTAAAATTCTATAGGGTATGATGTAACTTGTTCAGTGTCCGTAATATTGTCCACTGAGAGGTATTCGATAATATTTCCTGAAAGTTTAACATGATTTGTTCATTTATTTTACTATTTCATTAGACGGCGCCAACATTGCCCTTTCTCATAGCCATTCTCGGTTGGCCATATTTGTTTGAAGATCCGGATAGAATTATTTAATAGGTTTCTGAGCTATCCACAACTTGACAGAACTCACGACTCACTCTAATCATGCTGTTACTGTCAGTTGGCATGCGATCTACTCCGATTTTTAAAAGAGTGGCTGCATATTGCATATGTCCACTGCATATTGCATATACCCGGCTTGAGAATCATGATGAACTTGCCCTCGCATATTCTTGGTGAGACAATACTTTTTCACGCGAACCCATAATGCAGATGCTTTCAAAGAGGCATTTATTTCATCTGCCGGTGACATACCCGTAGTAATCACCGGAAAGGTCTGCCTAAAGTCACCAGCTAAAGGTACCACCGTCCGTATTGTGCGATCTAGTGCTTCAATTGCCCTTTTGTGGAATATCATCACATTCATCCCAAACTAACAACTTACACTGCTGTAACATTCTTCCGCGCTCACTGCTTTTACTAATATTGCATTTCCTCATGACCTAAGTTCAATGGTAACTGAGTGCGCTGTTCGTCCCGTTCCGAAAAAAAATAAAAAGAGCCGAGTTGATATAAAATAAGCGCCTGTTAAAATAATGGAAGCAATTTATACGCCTGCGTTAGCTCCCGTTTTCGCAACATTTTTTGTTACTGCTCTGCTCCTATTGGTCATAGTGGGATGTTATATAGCCTAAAACCTTCCTGGATTAATAGGCTATCTAACGCAAAAATATTTTTTCAAATCGGACCAATAGTTCCTGAGATTAGCGCGCACAAACAAACAAACTCTTCAGCTTTATATATTAAGTATAGATAGATTTAAGACTTTTGTGTTTGCATTGTTTGGTATAAAAAGACATTCTCCTATCAAATTAGTTTCTTGGGTTAAAAAAAACTTCAGAACAGGCTTATAGGGTAGGTATGTATAAGTTAAGTGGGTATAATGCATCCGCTGCTTCTGAGACCAAATATTTACAAAATACTTAAAAAAAAGGTTACCTCAAGAGTGTAGTAGATAAACTCCCGATCACCAGAGGCAGTAACAGATGCGCCAACCTGTGCTAATTTACGTGCTATTATGAAACCATTAGCATGTTTGGTGCTGAGCCCAGCGGCCGATCGGAGCACATGACTGATACCCAGCTCAGTTTGAGGTTCATAACGTGAACCAGCCCTGAAAAAATAATCTTGATTGTAATTTGCATGTGAACACCATATTCATTACTAACCAACGTCTAAATCCTCAAAATTGATACATATATACAGAGTGGTGCTGACAATACGTCAATAAATGAAAACACAGACCATGCTGGTTCGTAGGAATAATCCTGAACCATAGAAAACAACCTAGCATCAAAAATAAAAAAATGAAAATTTCAAAGAAACTAAATCGCATAAAATTGCAAACGGAATAGAACATCCTTTACAATATTGGTTCAATGACCTCCGATCAGCGGGCGACAGAGCGTTCCTCTATCGACTTGCTTTTTCGCTCCATTATTATTAAAGTTTAGTACCGCTGGATGCGGCGGTCATCAACCTGTAAGCTCTTTCTTATCAACATGTACATCATGTAGAAAATGTGAAAAATGAAAAACAATCTCCTGTAGCTAAACTAATAGATATATTTATATAATGTTTTTATGGGTAGACTGAGAATGTGGTGAGGTACACGATGTTTAATTTTTTGGTCGTTTTGTCAGCACCACTCTGTATATATAAATTAAGCATTTAAATTTTGTATGTTATAACTAACAAATTGAATTTTATGATCTGAAAAATTAATGATGGGATTCTATTAAATACAAAATATACCACTCTTATACTTTAATTATTAAAGTAATTAACATTAATGATTATCATAACATCAATTCATGAAAGAGTTATTATTATAAATACTCAGCCAAGAATGGTGAACCAGTACCAGTGTTTAGCATCATCCCCTGATACTGGAACATGATAGGTTTGAAGACCACGCTATTATCCTCAGGTGCTCTCAAATTAAATATGAGTACTTACTTGAAGGCTACGGTCACTCGAGTGACCGGAGAACCATTGTCAAAGGCAGCAACAATCGTTTTGTTGTTCAGGACCGTCTTTGAGATCTTGGGTACAGAGCTGTGAGCAGGCGCAGCCTGGGCATAGCCCCTTGTCTGTAAGCCGAGTGACACAAGTTTGAGAATTATTTAATCCCTAAATTAATCAAGGAAAATGTCATAGGGTTTACATAACAGGGGTTTGACAGTTCAGAATATTTTACTAAAAATCGATTTAAATTAGCTCGGCATCAGTATGTTGCTAAATATTTACCGTAACATGACGAATAAGGGGAGTTGCGAAAGTTTTCGATTTCGATGCCATTTCAAGGAATTTTACAATTTTAGACTCCGCTGCAATCAGGAGCACGTCGGAATAAGGCTGTGGCAACGAAAACTTCAAAATCAATGACACTTATGAATGACAACTAACTGACATTTTCTTTTTTTTGGTTTCATTCTTTCCGTTCATTTGAACGGAAAAGGCAAAGGCATAGTACGCCAGACAGCCTAGTCTTCAGTATTGTTTTTTCTTGAGTTTTATATCCTAACTTATCCTAATTTATCCTAACTTATACTAGCTTAACTTAAACTAAACTATCTCCTTTCGTTTCCCGCGTGCGGCCGAGAAGGAGGAAGTTTGGGTGAGGTCATGATGTGGCCACTATGCTACAATATTTCACTGTTCTTTATAAATTATTCACTGAATGCACTTTTTACTACTAAGATCACGCGCTTTTATTTAGTAAACAATACTATAAATAATTTTACTTCTTTCTTTTCTTTAGAGTGAATACTACTTCAACTCTTCAATGGCCTCTGTGGTTAGATACCACAATTTTGCCAATAACACGTGTAACAAATTATAGAAATTTGTTAAAAAAATATTTCACAATAATGGCGGATATCGCCAATGACAGTTGAAAAAACGGCCGCGTTAGCCGACAGAGAGAAGAGGATATTTGATACAAAGCCAATATGTGGCCACTATGCTGCGATATTTCAATGTTCTTCATGCATTATTTACTGAATGCACTTTTTGCTACATAAATCACGCGCTTTTATTTAGTAAACGACACTATAAATAATTTTAAAAGTCCAATGAAAAATGCGCGTGACACTCATTTTAGCTTCCCGTCAAAAAACCCCAAAATAATTTTATAAGTCCAATGAAAAATGAGCGTGACACTCATCTTGACATTCCCGCCAAACTCCACCTAACTGACAATGTGATGTGCATGGACATATATTATACCAATTTAACATATACCAATTGTGGCACTCCGAAAGAAAGAGAAGAAACGAAGTTTCGTCTATCTTTATCTCTCTCAAAATCATCAATAATCTACGAGGAAAGAGATAGTGCCAGACCGAAAGTATAGGCCATCTTTCTCACTCTCTTCAAACAAAAAAATTACTGCAGATTATACGCGTACGTAGCCTCTCAAGTATAAGTGCGCGGGTTCGATTCCAGGTCAGGCAAGTAACAATGTAACTTTTCTAAAGTTATGTATATGTATATACTTTCTAAGTATATCTTGGACACCAATGAATAAAGGTGAAGGAAAACATCTTGAGGAAACCTGGACTTTAAGTCTTTAAGTCTAGAAATTGCCAACCCGCATTGAGCAAGCATGGTGATTACGCTCAATTCTTCTTTGTATGAGAGGAGACCTGTGCCCAGTAGTGGGACGATAAAAGGTTGATGATGATACGCGTACGGCTTGTCCATTAGTATATGTCTATGATGATGTAATTATCATTTAATTTAATCGACTATCGGCAATTAAGACGGTTGTGTGTTGCGTCATCGTATTTGTGCTGAGGAACATGGGATTTCATCAAATTGGTTAAACGTTTGTGACAGGCTGCACTGCTGCAGCGCCAACACCCGAAAAACAAGACCAGAAGGACGTGTTCACATCTACACCAATATGATTATATGATTTTATCATATTTGAAACAGTGGATTAATACTTGCTCCAAATGTTTAATAAATAATTGTCTGCGGCACAAGTGAACATGCGACCCTGGACCCTGCCCTTTCATCTAGTGGATGCTTGGCAAATGATATATTAATCGTTTACGTCTATTATTACCACCGCCGCCATGCCAACGCAAAACTTGGTTCCACCATCTCCCGACTTCGCCGCCCACGGCATGCCCTCACAGACCCCGATGACCCCATTACCCTCCTCCAAGAGGCCAATAGGGCCACCAGCACATTACACAAAAACAGACCGACCTACCGACCTCGCCGCCGAGGTCCATCGCGACGCGCTCCACGTAGTAATCCCCTCCCCCGTCCCATGTCCGATGAAGGCCAGCCCGCGCCGCAGCTGAGCCAGTAATATCATAATGTCCCAACAATGACCTCTGAGTTTGTTTCGGCGTTTCTTCTCAGAGCTAGTACTAGGAAACGTCGTGGTCATCAACCATTAAGAATACATTCGATCCAGCCGTTCCTAGATGTCCTCTCTAGCGACGGCCTAAGCCGAGGTTCGTACCCCACAGGGGGTGTCCTTAGTGCGTAGTCGCCCAATTTTAATTTAGTTTTAAGTGCCCCTGGCTGGAGGCTTTAATTTTAATTAAGGCATCCACAGGAAAGTCTGGTTAATTAGTTACGGCCTCTAATGGCCACCTCAAAAACACCACGAGATGCCATATCAAAAAAAAAAAAACGCAAAACTTGGGTTTTTATTGAGCTAAAATGCAGTGTACTATTGCTACATTTCTTGAAAAATAATAACGTTTCTGAATGTCAACGTCGCATTAAATAATAAAGTCAAGGAGGTTTGGCGGGAATGTCAAGATGAGTATCACGCTCATTTTTCATTGGACTTTTAAAATTATTTATATTGTCGTTTACTAAATAAAAAGGCGTGATTTATGTAGTAAAAAGTGCATTCAGTGAATAATTCAAAAAGAACAGTGAAATATTGTAGCATAGTGGCCTCATCATGTCTTGACGCTAAACCGCTCCTTATCGTCCAAACGCGGGAAACGAAAGGAGTTAGATTAGTTAGGATAAGTTTAGGTTAAAATTATTTATAGTGTCGTTTACTAAATAAAAAGGCGTGATTTATGTAGTAAAAAGTGCATTCAGTGAATAATTCAAAAAGAATAGTGAAATATTGTAGCATAGTGGCCTCATCATGTCTTTACGCTAAACCGCTCCTTATCGTCCAAACGCGTAAAACGAAAGGAGTTAGTTTAGGTTAAGTTATGCTAGGATAAGTTAGGATAAATTAGGATAAGTTAGGATAGATATTTAATGAAGAAAAAATTACTGAAGACTTGGCTGTATGGTGTACTATGCCTTTGCCTTTTCCATTCGCCCGAATGGAAAGAAATGAATAAAAAAAAAAAAAATAATAAAGTCAATCTTCTGTCAAACTGTCAACAGACAGTCAATATCAAAGTGCAATAATGCCGCCAAATTGATTTTCGGTATGTATTCATAACAATTTTTATTTTAAACTCATCACAAGATATTCACCTACTAGATTAAATACTTATCACATAACTTTATGATAGTATAGTGCACACCAATCAAAATAAAGCAGTAAATGTAACCTTCTAGTAATTTACTCTAAGGTATATGATAGTGCATAGATAGTGATAAACACACGTTAACTGTTAATTTAAAACGATATTCTGATATTTCCAGGGAAGGAATGACAAGTTTGGTAGCAACTGAGTCCGTCACCGTGGACGACGATATTTCAGTAATCGATTCTGAAATAAATTGCTGTAAGAATCGGCAACGAAGACACATCCTTAGATCCAAGGAAAATACGTTTAAACATAGATGTAACCAAGTGCTTAAAAGAAAACTAAAGAAGTACAAACTCAGACATGATGGTCGGGAGGATCAAGATGTTCTAGATGTATCGAAAATCCTAGTTTCAGCTCTAAGAATAAAATCTCCTAACAAAAGTAATCAACCTGTTTCATGTGAAGGTGACATAAGTGAGTTTGAAGATCTGAGACCTCGAAACTACCTTATCAACATGGTAAAAAGAAAGGAATCTGTTAAAATAAGTGCAAGCTTAAAGAATGCCAATACAGATGTGAAGAACCATGATAAAACTATTGACATTCCTTTGGCCACCAATAGTCAAGAAAAGAAACAAACAAATGCTTTTAAACTGTTAATGGACTCTAGAAATAAGAGTCTTGGAAGCAACTCCCCAGGTAAAGATAAAAGCAATGATAACTCAGATAGTGAAGAAATAGTTGAAAGGAAAAATAATAAGGCAAAAAGAAAGTTACTGCTACAAAAAATGGCAGAAGCAAAAGGTTCTTTAAAGAACAAAGAAAAAGAAGATTATAAGGATAATATGATCAAAAAGCAATTGGAAAAACGAGCAGAAAGATTAAAAAGTATGATTTCAAAAGATGCTAAACCAGTCAAAGAAAATGAAAGCACCAGTCCACTAGTTTCAAATAAAGATAATAATCCAAAATCACTGCCAAAGGCCAAGGTTGAAGTTGTTAATAATGACAAAAGTAAGAAACAAATGCAAACATTGACCATAGTTGATATATTTAATACTATTGAAGATCCTACCAATATTTCTAGCAGTATTAGTCCAGTAAAAAGATTTATACCTAAGGAAGACCAAGAATTTCTTAATAAGCTATCCCCATCTTTGAAAAAAAGGGAAAGCATGCTTAGTTATTTCAAAAAAGTGGATAAAGATACTGAATGTTCTACTAATTCTGAAAGTGATAATCTTATAAAGGTAAAGCTAAAATCCCGAAACAAAAAAAGGGGCAAGAAGAAAAAGTTAAGTTTAAAAATAAACAGTTTAGACTCCTGTGATTTGAAAGAAATTAATCAAGGTGACACCAATGAAGTAGCTAGCAATACTATTGAAGAAAATAATCAAGTTATTATGAAGGAAAGCAAGCAAACTAAAGTGGAAGAGGGTATTGTAATACATCTACCTGAACCACGGTTAATGGATACTGTCCCATTGAGTGATAATGTTGAGGTTGAAGATTCAGAAGTCAAGAGCGGAAGACAGAAGCGGAAGCGAAAAACTAAAGTTGATGCCAAAGTAATTGATTCTCTAAATACAAATGCAACAGTCAATAATGAGAACAGACCAAAGAGGTCAGTAAAAAGACCTGTTAAATATAGTGATGATGCATGCTTATCCAGTTCTGATGAGGAATTACATATTTTTACTCCCAAAAAGAAAAAGCACATAGATGTGGCAGTTAAGGATGAAATACCTGTTCTTTTAAAACCAAATCATTCTATTGATGAACTTGTGAAAAATAAATCTGAAAAGAAAGATGGGAAAGTTCTCAGGCATACAGTGACATCTAATAAACCTGCCAAACTGGCTCCCATATTTGTACCTAAACAGTCAGATCCAGCTGCTTTAGTAGCTAAACAGAAATTCCTTCAAAGCGGAGTCCCAGAGAAATTGAAGAAAATTATTCAGCAGCAAAAGAATTGTTTTAATACAGATAATGGCTTTCCAGTTGTGGTTCATGTTCAACAAAACAACACAATTTCTGTAGAAAATAAAATGGCTGTAAATATACCTATGATGAACTCTTCAGCTGAAGAAACCTGTCTGTTAACATATGAAAAGAATGCATTTCAAAAATTGCTATATCTTAATCAGGAAAAGACTGTTTCTAACATTAATTCAAAACAAAAGAAAAGCACACAGACTATCTTACAGAATATGAAACAATTACATCCAAAGTTTCCAGTCTATAGGACATATAGACTTTTAAAAGGTAAAGGGAAGGGAGAATTTAGAGACTGTAATTATGTAGATGTAGATAACAGTATTGAAATTATGAGTGACATGGTGGATGTTATCAATGATAGCCCTGATAGATTAAATTGGACTGACAAATATAAGGCTACTTCAACCAATGAAATTATTGGTAATTTTGCAACAATAAAAGAATTGAGAAAATGGTTGGTATCATGGACTGAGAATGAATTGAAATCAAAAACAAAATCTAAACCGGGATCAGATTCATCAGACTACTATCAATCTGAATCAGATAGTCGAGATAGTATAAAAACCATGAATAATCTTCTAATATTGACGGGCCCAACCGGATGTGGGAAAACTGCAAGTGTTTATGCTGTTGCTTCAGATTTAGCCATGAAAGTAATTGAAGTTAATGCTAGCAGTAGGAGGACTGGGAAAATAATGTTGCAGGATTTGCAGGAAGCCACCCAATCCCATAAAGTTAATAGAGGTACAGGGAATTCAGACAATAGTCAGAAATCACAAGAAAAACCTCAATCTGATTTGTCTAAAAAGAATAAAAAGCGAGGAAGACCAAAAAGGTCAATTGATGATGAAAAACCTAAAAAGCAATTAAGTAAAACTGAAGTTTTAAGTAGCGGAACTCTAAGCCAAGAAGGTTCTAGAACAGATTCATCACTTATCCTTATTGATGATGCTGATATTGTTTTTGATCAGGATGATGGGTTTTCTTCAGCTATTCTGCAGCTGGTACAGTGTTCTAAACGACCTGTTATATTGATAACATCATCCCTAGTGTGTCCTCATTTGCAAAGATTTCTGCAAAATGGAAAACTATTAAAGATGTGCCCTCTTTTACCGAGGATGCTTGGGACATGGCTAGATATAATGTGCCTAGCAGACAGTGGAATATGCTGGCCAGGTGTTGGAGCCAAATTTTTGAATTATTTTAAAGGAGATATTAGAAAAACCATTAATTATTTACAGTTCTGTATACCTAGTTATGTCCATGGTTTTACCTCAGAAGATGAAACAACATCACAAAATATTGATTTTTATAAGAGCAATGTTGATGAAGAGAGCTCTTGCCCGTCTTGGGCAGAAAATGAAGATTCAGAAGGAATAACACTAGTTAATAATAATGTTGATTTGGATACAAATACTATTTGGACAGATTTTGTTGATAAACATTTGAATTTATTCAAATTTACATATCCTTTACAGTTATATAACATTTGGTGGAGTATGCCAGGACTTTTGACTGTTGTAAATAATACTGATGAGACTTTAGGAAGAGTTAACCATACAACTCATCTGAAAAAGAATAAGGTTAGCCTTGAACTAGAAGCAATAGCCAATGCAGCTGATGCATTTTCACTGTCAGATTATTTTAGTCATATTAACCCAGATGCAAACACCTACATTACATCACAACCATGGCATTATCCGGAACAGCACAGTGTATCAGAAAAAGAAAATTCTGATTATTATCATAAAGAATATGAAGTGACGAGTGAGATTTGTCAAACAATGGTGACTAGCTCAATTGAGACTGCACAAAATGTTTTAAGGTGTAATGTTAAAACAGATATAAACTTCCCAGGAATGAATTTATACAGGTAATTATTATTATCTATATAGCCCTGATTTATAGGGCTATATTGCAGAACCTCGCTCTGTTCTGTAATACAGGCCTCGAGATATTTTGTTTTGCTCACACCAATTTGTTATATCTTTTTGTTTGAAATTAATTAAGTTCATTTTAATTTGCTACCTAATATGTATATCTGGCTATCTTTCTTTTTTTTAATACAGTATATACAATATGTAAAGAAAACCCTGTCCAACCCATAAGGATAATAAAAATTAGGTAAACACATGACCAAATATAATATAAAATTTTACGTAATCATCATCAACAATACTAATGAATTTTAAAATAATGTTTTTTTTCCCGCGAATTAATTCCAACTTCCCCGAAATTTGGTAATTTTAAAAAAAGTAACAACATCATTTTGACGGTAGGCTTATGCTATTCGACCACGCGTCGCGTGCCCTGTCCCCCGTCGCGTGCCCTGCCCCCAGTCGCCCGCTGAAGGGCGTTCTACCGCACATTTATTAAGTTACCTCTTTTTGCAAAATAATATTTATGTTTTTAGAGGGATTTTTTTTTAAACTTTAGTCCGGCTTTGTCGGCATTAGTAGAATCAGTTATCGATTCCTAACAATACCTTCACGGATCGGACAGGGTTTTCTTTACATATTGTATACTAGCTTTCCGCACGCGGCTTCGCCCGCGTGGAGTTCGGTTATATCGCGCGTTTTAGATTTCCCTCGGGAACAACAGATTTTTCCGCGATAAAAGGTAACCTATGTTCTTTCTCAGGGTCTAAAGATTGACTGTGCCAAATTTCATCAAAATCGGTAATCGGAGGTTTAAGCGGGAAAGCGTGACAAACAGACAGACAGAAAGAGTTACTTTCGCATTTTTAATATTAGTATGGATTGTGTTGGGTGATATTGAATAAATTAAAAAATAAACACCATCGCTGCCAGCGCATGCTGTGTGGCAGAGGTCGGCGCGCGGCGTGGGCTCAGCGCGGTTAAACCCTGTCGCAAACATTCTGTATCTACTTTCAAGGAGAGTTTGAGTTAGGTAGCTACTACTGTAAAAAAGCATGTGTGCAATTCACGCGAAGTAGAAGTGAAAACTTCAACAATTTTAAGAAACACTGTATTATGTTTCCTACCTCATATTTCCCCAGATCTCAAATCTTATGAATTTATTATTATCTTTATAGTCGTCTTTTTTTACTGCCGCGTTTTCGTTTCGTCGACTTTCAAATCACAATGATGTTAAAGAAGTTCCCTATCATTTTCTAAAACCCAAGCTATTATTGAGTGACGAACTTATTCTGAGATTTGGTAAAGATAAAGTTAAATTTATTTGTCAAACATGTGTACGCCGTGTATATGGTTTACGTTTTTTTAACATTTCGCTACGTTATCCAAGGGACTGGATTCCATTGGTCATCTCGGAATTTTACATATTACCTAAAATTATGTTCATCTTGTAAACTGTAAGGTTTTGTTCTTACACAAAATAAGAATATGCCTTATTTAAATAATATAAACCTTACAGCTGTGAATTGGTTCTGTATTTTGGTATTATTTTTTTTTTGTATAAAAAAACATTTTTTATTATTTTTTTATAATTATAAACTAGCGCTTGACTACAATCCCGCTTGATGGTAAACAGTGATGCAATCGTTGATGGTAAAGCGTGCTAGTTTATTAAGCCTATTCACTTAAAAAACTTAGTGAATAGGAAGGAAGACTGCAGTTGAGCAAGGTAGCGCAATTTTAAATCCAACAACACGACCCAGATTGTCCCACACTAAGAATTTCTCTTGTATCGTGGTTGCGTTTACAGTCGTTTTTGATCCTGTGTACTTACTTATGTGTGTTTTTAAAGTGTACTAATAAAAATATTATTAAACATCCAGACCCGGAACAACAACTTGTAGGTGATACAAATATTTGTTCCGTGCGGGAATTGAACCCGCGTTACGCAGCGCAGCAGTCAATAGCTTGACCATTGCGCTAACCGTGCAGTCTTTTCATGTACTTAGTATTTTTTTTGTTTGTTTCAGACAAAGAGATAGGGTGATATCGCGACACAATACCTTGACTAGCTTATTTAATGCGTCTACTGGATTAGACAGAAGAGCTCTCGCACTTGATTACTGGCCCTCTTGCCGCACTATATGCAGGTTTGAGAAGTCCAAGGATGGCAGTAGCATGAAGAGGAACAATCGGTACTCCCACTATCTCAAATCCTTGAGTGTTCTTTGTAAAAGCGATACTTTCGATAACCTCTGTCACAGCTTGTGTTCTAATGAGGAAACTGAATTAAACATCAATAATTGTAATGAATGATGGATAATAATATTATGTCTCTACTATGTTTCTTGTAGGTATATGTAAAATATTTAATAATAGTAGTTAATTCATGAGTATGAAGTGGTAGTTACTCCATTTTTTGAATTTTAGTGTTGTAATTACTATTACACTTATTCCCCCTCATTCATAAACGTTGTTTAAAGTTAACTAGTGATTAGCGATTCTTTAACCATACATTTTAGACATTTGCACGTAACTTAACTTTAATCATCGCTTATGAATAAATCCCTTAAACACAATGCTGTTTATTCATAAACGATGATTAAACTTAAGTGGTGATAAAAGGTCAAAGAATCGCTATTCACAAATTTAAACAAAGTTTATGAATAATGGGGATTGTCAATGGCGAAATATGCCATCGAGTAAAATTTTCGGATTTGTATAGTTGTTCTGTATCATAGTGGATTGTATGACGTCATACTTAATGGTTGTTAGTGTAAAAATAAAATCGAATTATCTCATAATCAGTTTTATTACAATTAAAAAAAAAAATGTTAATCGCAGACGCACGTAAAGTGCGTAAACTCCGACTGGTGCAATTGCACTGGATAATATCGCACCACTCAATTACGCAAGATTTGATAGTTATTTTTGATAATATTCCTAAAAATAAAATTGTTTTTCAAGAACTTAAACCAATTATCTGTTGGCAAGCGGCGGTAGCTATTCCTGTTTTGTCTGAGAACAATTATTGCCTTATCACTTATGTAGATAACACAATATCTTTAAAATAACAAATTTGTCTTAAATTTCATGTTTTTTGAATGTAATGGATTACTTAGTAACAGGCATTTTTATAAACATAATATAGCCCCATTTCTGTTCTTACTTTTATAAGATTAAGCCTTGGCATCCAATAAGCGCGATGCGACGCTACGACTATGCAAGGATATGTAAATTCAATTCAGCTGGAATTTCACATTTTGACTATATAATCACCTAATGACTTAACTACAGAATTAGGTGAAGCGGGGAGCACAGAACCGAACGAAAGAGTGGCGCATTGGGTTACCTATCAGTAGTAGTCAGTAGACCTTTGGCCAAAATGATGATAAATGTCCAAAATTCGGTAGATGTACCTGAAACTCTTAAGTAAGGAATCGCACTGGCGTCATTGCGATTCCATACAAAAGTGCACAATTGCGGGTGCCTCCGAGACCGACACCCGAGCGGCTCTCTAACATTGTTAAATGTTTTTTTTAAATAATGATTTATGATGATAAATAAAAACTAGATCGTTTGCACTTTACAGCAATGGGAATAAACTACGTTCCTCTTTGGTCTACATGAAACCTGTCTGAGAGCAGGCAGACTGATTACTGTTTAGACCTTACTAGAAGCTCTTCGTTTTTTCGAAAGTCCGCGCAGTCCCTGCATACAACGATATTTTTTGTTTCTGAATCTGAATCGTTTCCAATCATTTTTACACCATGTTATATTTTGCTGCGCGCGCTGCGGCTGACGCCAGAGGTCAACGCACCGCGCTCGCCCGCCCGAGCGGAGCTTTGACCATATTTTGTTGGGACAACCAGGTAGAATAGCAAGCTCATAACTTAGTGGTTTTTCATTATTCGGGTTTCGCATTAACAAATAATAATCTTGTATACCTGGGCTTAATGTATCTCCTTATTATATTAACTACTTCGCCACTATCTTTACAAATTATTTTACATCTCTTTTTTGTGCTGTCTGTATGTAGTGTTTGTATTAGTTCGCAGTAAGGGTTATTTTTAATTAATTAACAGATTTGTTTCCGTAGTATAAGTAAAGATATTGTACCATAGCTAGTTATTAGAAAATGTAGAATTTAGGGTTTCAGGATTGGACAGAAAGCGCTAACTAATTTAAAAAGTTATCGTTAGTGTCTAGGCCTCTCGCTTGTCTCTAGGTATTCAATTGTTTTCTAATTGTTATTAATTTATTGATCATTTAACAGTTAAATAAAAAGCTATCCGAAGTAGCCCTAAAATAATGTATGTAGATAATGTAATTTGCACATTTACAGGTAAGTAGTTACTATAATAGTGTTTATTTTGGTATTTCTTACATGTTACCACTAGAGAAAGAACTTTCTTTTTTTTTTTGCTAAATTTTTATTTGCAGTTTAGAGTTAATTTAAATTCTATGCCCTTCCTAGGTCGTAGGCGTTACTTTATTTCACATGTCATGGCTCAAACATGTTCTTGTCATACTAAAGTGACCTCAAAACGTAGTAAATACACAGACGTCGGTAGTTCAAGCTACCCGATCAAATTTTCCCAATCAACCTTGAACCTCAATGCTTTAGCGATAAAGTTGAAAATCTATCAAAGATGGCAGCTTGATGTGCTGGCATCTGTATATGACACTGAGCAAACTACGAAGTAAATGACCCCTTATCATGATATTTACGTTTTCTAAATTAATTAAATTAAATGTGGGCTTAGACAATCCAAGACGTCACCGTTTAGCGAGTTCGATTAATCATTTTCTGAAAGAAACTCTGTACTTACCTATTTGGGTCAAAGAGTTGCAATAGCAAATTCCTATAAATAATCATGCTTTCTTATTAAAATGGTGATAAGAAATTCCCGCGTACTCAGGGCACGTTGATTTCAAATTATGTTAGTGTACCTAATTACCCTGTGACTCAAAACAAAAAATAAAGTTATTTAAATTAATATATCATTTTATAAATTATGTTAATTGTAATTTTTAATTACAAACACCGTCAAATGACGTGATTTTATTTGAAACAAAAATAAACTTATGCGTTCCGAAAATATTTGAGTTTTTCTATTATTTGATCACTGAAATTTATCTATCCCTATTGCATCATTTCAAAAAGATGCTTGCAAGAATATTATCGTATTACTCATGCAGCAATAAATATTCGAGGTATTATCCTTTTGCAACAAGATACGACGGTTTCATCATCTCAAATCTAAGACGTTCAACCAATGAATGAGTCTATTAATAATTATCGATCTACAAACTTTGTTTTATCCTCCTTTGTTTAGAGTCTACGAAAAGCGTACCTAACATTTGTTTATCTCAGTCTCAACTTTAATCTCGTCTAGTATGGTATTGATATATACCTACATAGGTCCCTAGTTAGGTATATTATTTGTCAATGCTGATGGAACAATGCGGGTGGCATCACCGACCTAGAGTAGGACTTTGAAAAGTCCCGATAAGCCCAATGGGTCACAATATGCCCGTTGGGTCAACAAATTATTTGCAGGACTTTATAAATAATCGAGTTGTTTACACCATGTTGCCCGATAGATAAGAGAGTTCTTCGTTCAGATGATTCCAGAATGCATTTCTTGATACGCGCGTAGACGCGACAATATAGCTTTGCTTCCCTATTTTTGTTTATTATTTTTAGTCATTTGATATTTAAGTAGGTACTTCTTTATTCGTGGTACCTACGTCATCATCAGCATCAACCTTTTCTATCGTTCCACTGCTGGGCATAGGTTTCCTCTCCTACAGAGAAGGATCGATCTTAATCACGATGTTTGCTCAATGTGGGTTGGCGATTTCAGACTTGAAAGTCCAGGTTTCCTCAAGATGTTTTCCAGTGTGACCAACTTTAAATTAGAGATCCTGCCGCACTTAGACAAGAAAACTGACAAATCCTGCCAAAATCAAAAGCACAAAATGCCAAAATAATGCCAATATAATCTAAAAGTTTAAAATAAATAAACACATTATTTTTTGAAGTTTTATTTTAAAACTAGCTGTGCCACATGGTTTCACATGGGTTTTTGATTTAAATGCCCCGCTCCTATTGGTCGCAAGTGTCGCAACGTGCTATATGGCCTAAAGCCTTCCTCGATGAATGGGCTATAAAACGAAAAAAGAATTTTTCAAATCGGACCAGTAGTTCCTGAGATTAGCACGTTCAAACAAACAAACAAACTCTTCAGCTTTATATATTAGTATAGATAAATTGATCTTAAAGTCTAAAAGTGAACTGAATTAAATTACACATTCCTATTAGCGTCGTATTCTTCTGGATCACTTTCTTTATACATCGCTTTTGTCATTTCTTTAGTTGGCTGGAATGAAACGCAGTCACCATATTCACTAATGCCCTGTTTAACAAGTAAAATAGAGGCGACATGTTTATTAATAAATCTGTTCCGCGTTTTTGTTTTATCAGATTGATTTTCGAGAATATCCTTTCACAAGCAGCATTCAACTTGTTTTGGAACCATTACCTCTTAAGGTATTAATTTTTTAACCATAATTTAGTTTTTACATTTCCTTCTTTCTAGAAGGAAATTCTAATACCAAAATGAAAAAAAAAATAGTATGTTTAAAAAAAAAATTGAATGAAATAAAAAATAATTTTGAATGTTTGACATAAGAATTTTGTTCTAGATACATTCAACATTATTTTCTCTTGACATTTCTTTTTAGGATCTTTATTATTTTATTTATTTTGTATTGTTCCTAACAACAAATCGCTCTGTTCTCTGGTTGTAACTGACGATTCGAAAGTGCTTGTATCTAAGCCTACTCGAATAAAGTATTATTTGAATTTGAATTGGATACTGCATCCTACTCTTTTTGTGGGCTATAGCGGCTAGCGGCTATACCATATTGTTAATACTGCCAAAAGTGCCAAATCCTGCCAGATTTCTAAAACGTCAAACAAAAGTGCCAGATAGTAAAATAAAGGGCTAAACCTGCCAAAAAGGCAGGATCCTGCCACATTTGGTCACACTGATGTTTTCCTTCACCTTGTAATCAGTCATTGTTGTCGTGGTACGCACCAAGTGCAAATTACCTACTTAAATTCGAGGACATAATTAACTAAGTAAACTAAGTATACGTTTATTTAGTTAATTATGTTCTCCTTGCTTGAAATAGAGCATTAATAAATATTTAGGTACTCGTCGCCCAATATATTTGTTATTAGAGATAAGTCGTTTGTACAACGCATCAATGCAATACGATCACTAACGAGTAAGCCAGACCGGTATTAACCGGTAGGGATGTGGAACAGCTGCCTTTATCTAGAATATGCTACTTACAACAATCGTAACTAGGTAATTTGCTACCTAAGTCTATTGATATGCTAATTTAAATACGTACTCCGAGCCGTGTTAAGGAGCTTTTCGAGCTTGCTCTTCTTAAATTTCCTCAGTAAAATCACAATGATAGATAGGTAAATCTAGTATCACAGTCAGGGTACCCTAATTTTAGTAGTATTTTTTTAGTAAAACCCAATGAAAACTTAGTCTAAATATCTATCCCGGTTCAAAATCAAATTTTCGGCAAACACTTCTCTCGCATTTTGATGAAACAGGATCTGACACCAAATATCTAGCTAGCTTCGCTTGCTCTTGCAATGCGACTAATGTTATCTCATAGATACTATGGGTTACTTAGACGCAGTAGACGCTAGCGATCCATATACAATTGAGTCTACCTTTTTTTCCGGGGTAGCAAAATCCTCATGGATGTATGCCGTCTTTGGGACGGGGTCTATCAAACTCTTACTGACTAAAAACCACCCCGGTGTCTGTCTACTCACGTGCGCCCGGGTCCGCGGGAGTCCAGATTCTTCCGTGGCTTCCCCACACTCGTGCTGGCCCGGTCTGCCTGGGCTTTGTCTCCTGCACGGGGTAGTGAGGCACATAACTACCCCGTGCATCGCCTCTGAGGCACGCGCCGACACTCACGCGCGTCTCCGCCTTAAGTTCATCGATTAGGTGGCGGCGAGGGTGTGTTACGCAGACCGCAGTGGTGGCACCGAGCAACCGGGTCCCTGTCTATGCGGCACAGGTACTCGCCAAAGCAGCCGTGCCCCGACAGCACCTGCGTTACCCTGAACGACAGGGAGCCGTGCTTTCTCCCGAGCCAGTCGAGTACTGGCCGGATCGCTTCCATGGTAGCGTGACCGGCGGTAGGGCGCAAAAGCCTTTGCCGCCAATCCGCCACCAAGACCTGACGGAGTTCTTCTCGGCGCAGCTCAATCTGCCGCTGCACTGGACTCGAGCCCCCGTGCCCGCTCTTCCTCGCGCCATCGGTATGCAATTGAGTTTACCTAACCTAATCTAGTTCAAATTGTGTACCTGCCTAATTGAAATAATATTGGTTTAGCTTCGAAATACGAATACAAACAGGAATAAATAGGTACTTCATGTTTGGGTATATTTTCATATGATTTAAGTATATAATTTTCTCTTAGCATCAAACAATTTAAGGACAATGCGTTCACAACAATATGGTCCGACTCTATCCTCAGTTACTTTTCTCATAAAAGATCTGTAGGGTACAGAGGTCTTCAACGTTGGCTTGTGATACTAGGGGCTTGGTTATCTATCCGTTTGTAGCCATATACTCGTAAAATATTACATGATCTGATTGTATAGGTAGGTACTACTAACTCATTACGAGATAATTTACTACTGGGGTGACGCGCACACGCTGCAATCGTCAGAGCAGTTACCTACCTACATATGTATATTCACGGTGACTTGAAATAGTCGGGTAGATATACCTACTTTACTTTCTCAAATATTTTACGTTACCTTAGTGTGATAACTAGTCTTGCCAAGGAGTATCGTGTTACCCAGTAAGTGGGTTGTCAGGTCAAATAGGAGGTCGCTCTATGTAATACACCGATGAACTGTTGAAGACAACCCAAACGGACGGAATAGGCTAGGTAGATTGATTATAGTACCGAGACATAATTCTTAACTTGGTTAAAAAAATAAGACATTACCTGCATCCGGTTGTAACCCACATAGATATAAGTACATACCAAGCGACTACTAACTACATACATACATTTTGAACACCAACTTTATGATAATCACTTGAAGCTTCGATTAGCCTACTTTGAAATAGTTCAAGCAAGGTCTTGCTTGAATTACAAGCACATTATAATATACCTACTTTATTAATTGTCTTCACATAAAAATGGGTGTTTGCCAATTTTAAGTGTAATTATTGCAACGCACACAAGTATTCGGTTATCCAATATATTATGTTCCCAGATAGCAATAAGAGTGATATATACCTACCCATTGACCAGTCGTTACAGTGATTGATTACATTGATTATAATACCTACTATAAATTAAATTTTTCAGACCGGCAGTGCCGCAGTTAGTAGTTAGTGCGGTCGCTAGCTCTGGCGCCGGAGCCGGGGTTATCGGCGAGGCGCGTGCGCGACGCCCGGCGTGCGCATAAATATCATCGCTCTCTGACAACCGGCTTCAGTTCTCAAAGTGAGTTACCGCATTCACACATTCAACATGGTTCGCAGTGCTCTCCGTGAAGATAGTTGTGGTTATTGCACCGCTTGCGTGCGTGCCCGTTTGAGTGCTGCTCGGGGTAGGTGCCCTGAGCCTTCGGAGTGTGCCTACAAGCATATTTTGGAGTCATACAGTCCAAATGGAAAGCCGGGAAAAATACCAGACACGCCAAAATCTGCGTGTGACTCGTGTCGATGGACTTCTCACGCGCAGTTCCCGGAGACGCCGCCATCGTCGAGTGATCTAAGCCTGGAGTGGAGTTCCCGCTCCTCGGAGCAGTACCGCACGCGCCGCCGCAAGAGATAGGACAGTGTGAAAGTGTTGAACACACCACTCGAGTTTTCATCTAGGGATATTAACCCTCAACAGCGTCGTAGACGGCAGCAACGCCTGACGAGCAACATCTCGCTAGCTCTAAGCTAGCCACTCTAATAATTGTGATAATATAATACTATGCAATATTTATTAAACTTATTTACAACAAATCTGTGTTTTAATTAATCATAACTTTAAGAACGGTTTTATAAAATTTACGGCGTTAAACGGCTTAACGCAGCACGCGTTATGCCGTTAAATGCCTCGGCCTCCTGTTGCAAGAAACTTCTCTATGAAGACTATGTTAAAAAGAAAATATGTGAAAAATAAATATATTTTCAATATTAATCAAAAGTCACCTATTTATTATAAATACTTAAATTGGCATCCTCTATACACCAATATAATAATCCATTTGCCGACAATTGTATTGTCTCTGGTTCACAGGAAACAGTGAATCATAAATCATAATACAAACTGATAGGATTGCTGACGACCGTGTATAACAAACATCCAGAACGGATGCTGAACATTGAAGTTCAGGTACAAAGTTCATTAAAGATGTTTGGCATATCATGATATGCCAAACAAGGTCGGAATGATATTGTGAGTCGAGCTACACGGACAGGCTCAGGTCTAAGTACCTACCTACATACAATGGTCACACCCCTGGTTTTACATAAATGTGAATACTTATAAGTTATACAGGTTGGCGTAGCTGAGGATTTTGCCTTGGACATGGCCCCAACTAGGAATCGGCGGCCCCGGTAAGATGGTCACTGACTATGCATTACTTGTCCGATGAAGGCCAGCCCGCGCCGCAGCTGAGCCAGTAATATCATAATGTCCCATCAATGACCTCTGAGTTTGTTTCGGCGTTTCTTCTTAGAGCTAGTACTAGGAAACGTCATGGTCATCAAACCATTAAGAACACATTCGACGCAGCCGTCCCTTGCTGTCCTCTCTAGCGACGCCCTAAGCCGAGGTTCGTACCCCACAGGGGGTGCCCTTAGTGCGTAGTCGCCTAATTTTAATTTAGTTTTAAGTGCCCCTGGCTGGAGGCTTTAATTTTAATTAAGGCATCCACAGGAAAGTCCGATTAAGTAGTTACGGTCTCCTAGTAGCCACCTACGAGAAGCCATATCAAAAAAAAAAAAATGACTATGCATGTGTAAGTATCAAGTGTGGTTTTCAGCTGTTATCCTATCCTATTATAATATTCTTTTTTATCTGTGTCCTGACCAAAACTATGTCGTTTATAGCTTATATAGCTATACTCGCTCCATTCGCGATAATAATATTATAATAGAAGCATTGAAGTAGTAGTTCCATGGACAAAACTTAAAAAGGTTCTTTTTATGGTACACTAACACTTTGTAGTAAAAGTACAATATATGTGTACTATAAGTGCGATGTGTGTGCTTTGTTACTGTTAAGATTATTGCTGAATTTATTATAATTTATTTATAGGTATACCAACTTGTTATACCTACTCAAATCAACACATTTGAGACTTCTATTTTCTGGAGATACATAGACATTTATTTATAAATTATTTGGTTTTTACGTAAGCTACTAGCGTCAATATTAAAAACCTAAATTAATCAGAGGTGGTGATATATTATGTCTGCCAAAACTGAAATGTTTCCTAATATGGTCATACGTTGAGGCAGCAGAGTATTTTTTTAATTATGCTGGGTTAATGGCTTCCGCCAAAATACGTAACTGAGTTTGATTGTCATTTATTTGTCGAATTGTGAATGCCTATCATAATTGTTTTTTGCCGATTTACAACATTTGCTAATGTTTGTTTTAATATTTATTAAAATTATTAGAAGTCATTTCGAAAACTAGATGTTGTTGCTTCTAATTTTATCTTTTGTCTAAAGGTAAGACAAACAGAGTAAGTTTAAGGTTACATCGACAATAGCAAAATTAAAATTGTCGCGATTTTTTTATTTGTAGGTAAGTACCTGCACCGTGTAAATTATAATAATTTTGTAAATTTTTTGCTGGTTTCATAATACAAATATGCAAAACAAAAAAATACAACATAAACATAATAAAATACAACATACCTATAAATACAGATTTTTGAGGTTAGGTACTTATATCAAAGCAGAAATTGCTTCTAGCGTTTAATACCAAATCCCGTCATCTAGAGCACAACTCTTGCAATTTCTAGTCCTTTCCTGAGTGAGCCCAGGAAAGGCGTAGGTTTTATTACCTAGTTATTTTAGCTTTTTGTTTGAAGACGGTTTTCGGTTTTGGTAATGGAGTATGAGGTTATTTTGCGGTTATTTTTATAGCTCGGGCTCGGCCCGCCCTGCCGCCTTTAATACTTACTCGGTATTATATTCACATTTACATATGTAAAACCCTGAAAATTGGAAAGTAGGTACTTAAATAATGGCTATTGTTATTTTGTAAGTTATTTTCCGTGATTCGCGTCACATATCATGTCTTATTCGCTTTGTCATAACAAAACTGCTAGTAAGTAACTTAAAAATAATTAATAATTAATGAATTAATATTCTCTAACAAGGGATGTATAGTTTCCAATCCAACTGCTATACTAGCGCCATCTATGGCATCCAAGACATATTACTAAGGTGATAAAATCCTGTACAAACGATTTTGGTTTGGAATTCGCCATGAACAGTGAAAGTCAGCAACAAAAAGTAGTTTAACATTTTTATTTTTCTAGTCTTAATTTCTGACTAAAATATTTTATTAAAATCGAAACTGACGTGACATTTCTGACGGTTAATCTCTTTTCTTTAACTCTTGACTTCTATTATAAAATGTCAAAAAGTACCTACATTATCGAATCATAACATGTTAATGGACTTTTGTTGCTAACCTTACTTACGGTACCAAATGTATGTAGGTATTAATAAAGCTCAATTTATACTACCTGGTACTACCACTTAACTAGTATCAAAACTGTTTTTTATGCATCTACATTTATGTATTTGGAAAATACAAAGTTCAGAAACGTGCAGCATTCCTCAATGCATCTGAGTTTTTCAACCACGCCTTGGGGATTAGGTACCTACCTACATATGTGCTTGTTTTTATTTGGCACACAATCCACAGAAGGAAATCAACTCTACTTAACTATAGGTAAAAATTATTTAACCTAATTATTTATTAACCTTATGTATGCATTTTAGCTAGTCACAAGAATCTCGTTGCTTTTATTGAACGCATAAAATGTACTCAAACGTACTTATCTGAAACAGACAGGTCGCAGGTCAGATTATATTATTTAATTCCATATTGTGCTTTGTACGTCATTAATTCAAGAATCGTATGCCGTGAAAACTTAGGTAAAGCGAGCGTGGAGTCAGCTGTCATTGCAACGATTGCTACGGATTTCCACTATTGGCAAATCAGTTCACCTAATTGTTTAGAGTGAGATTATTACAGAATTGTTCGGTAGGTGAAAGAGACTTTGAAAGAAAACAAAAAACAAACAAAAAGGTAACTTTGAAGGGTTAGGCAGAGTGTTTCTGCTACATTGCGTCTCTACGACGACGGGTTGCCTACGTCGCAGCTACGCTGAGTCTACGACGTGGAGCCTAAGCTGCTGCTACGCCGAGCCGTAGGTGCGTCTACGACGAGCCTAAGCTGCTGCTACGCCGAGCCGTAGGTGCGTCTACGACGAGCCTAAGCTGCTGCTACGCCGAGGCGTAGGTGCGTCTACGACGAGCCTAAGCTGCTGCTACGCCGAGCCGTAGGTGCGTCTACGACGAGCCTAAGCTCCTGCTACGTTGAGCCGTAGGTACGTCTACGACGAGCCTAAGCTGCTGCTACGCCGAGCCGTAGGTGCGTCTACGATGAGCCCTACGCTGCGGCTACGACGGAGAGTAATATTGCTTCTATGTTGACGTTGACCCCGTTTTATTCTATGGTACCTTTATTGATTCCAAGTTTTTAGTGACTCTAGTAGGACTAAGAATCGATTATATATAATAATCGATTGAATAATAAAAATCCCACACTCCTTCACATAAAATATAAAGTGGTGGCGCGCGCCTTAATTCAGACGCTTGCTGTCGTCCCAGTCGATAACAATTTACGTAGAATAAAAATATGACGTATTATAAGTGCACAAATGTTTGCAAACAACGCGCCCCGTCAATGTCATTCAGGGACATTTTTTTAATGGCAATTCTTCAAATCTCTCCCGCTCGGGGCGGAGCGGAAATATCAGAATTTAGTGACTATAGCCCACCCGCGTTACTTCTCTTGTATAAGACTGTGTTACATCCGTCACCTCACACTTCAGGTTCAGATGAAAATGAGAGCTCAGGCGCTAGTTGTCCTAATGCCTGACGTTGATTTTCAACCGGACCTGATGAATGTAGAAAACTAGCAGGAATGTATGCCATTACTTTTTGTCTTTATCCGATGTTTTATGTGTCTTTGAGTAGGTGTGTGCCAAATAAATGTATTTTATTTCTTCTTTTGCCTATGCGCCAGGGCTCACGGTAACTCTTTCGACCAACCTGTGGTCCTGGCAGAACCTCAACAATTCTCCAATATCCTGCTCTCTGTGCAGGTTCTTGGTAGGTACCACCTAAGCACTTACTTACAAAGACCATCTTTATTTTATAGGAGGGTAACAAGGAACCTGTAATTCTTAATTTGTACCTATATTTTATTTAAAAAAAATGTTCTACAAATTATTTACTATAAGTGATGTCTATCGTACACTCGACATCATAGAGCGACGTCGAGCATTACGATAGTGATACGATATGACTTTATTGACGCCGATTCTGTTTTTTTTTACACCATTTTAGCATAATCTGCTTTGTTATTCATTACTGTTAATGCAGTAGACATTCTATTTTATTTTTGTTAGGTTAGGTTACATTGCACGACTGAAATGTATGAAAACATTAATTTATTAAATTTTACATTAATAAATCAATTTACCCCGTGTTATCGCCTTTTCATCGTTATATCTGCCTTTTCCTAGATGTAAGTATACACACAATGGCCCCGATTTCCTTGTTCACAAACTAAATTAAATTTAAGTTAAGTGCATCTTTTTCTTTCTACTTCGGTAAGAAAAGGATAGAAGATAACATTTTAGTTTAATCCTGTCAAATTAAGATACTTCATAGACAGTTCAGACGCGATTATCAACATGGCGACTAAACATACGCCAGTTTACGTCAGGTGCGCACTAATTTGACAGGTCTACACTGACATTTTATCTTCTGTCCTTTTCTTATTGAAATAGAAAGAAAAAGATGCACTGAACTTAAATTTAATTTAGTTTGTGAACAACAGAATCGGGGCCATTGTCTGTATACTTACATCTAGGAAAAGGCAGACACTGATTAAAGCGTAGGTATCTAATAGCCCCGATCATCATCATCATCACAGCGTTAATCCCAGTCTCATCCGAAGCCTTTTCAGCTTTGTAGTCTGGGTTCTGCTTTTACCGGTCCAACTGCTGATATGGCTAAACTTCGACATTTTCCGTGAAGCGACTGCCGTCTGACCTCCACAACCCGAAGGCGACATCGAAGCATTGCAGTTAGATCAATTGTTGGACTTTTGAAGGCTCCAACAACCCGTAAGGACCGCCACTAGATGTTCGTATGGCAACCGGGACCAACGTGCTGCAAAAGGCTTAACGTGCTTTCCGAGGCACGACCCCAGACCAGTGCAAATATTCATATTCATGCATACAAATACTTGCACTGTGCGGGGATCGAACCCGCGCCACGTTGCGCAGCCGCCGCGTCCTCTACCGCTACGCCACGGAGGCTGTCAATCTAATAGCCCCGATAACCCGGGGTAAGTCGATTTGTTAATGTAAAATTTATTAATGTTTTATTATATTTCAGTCCTGCAATGTAACCTAACCTAACAAAAATAAAATATAATGCCTACTGCATTAACGGTAATGAATAACAAAGGAGATTATGTTAAAATGGTGTATGTCATACGTAGGGACATTGCTCTCGGATCAGAAGAACGCTACTGATAAATACTTATTTTAAAATACTTCAGTAATGTTATTTTTTACATAGACAAGTTCCGAAACACAGCGTGTTCATTACATTATCGAATTATTTAAGATAGTAAGTACGGGAAACTGCTAGTAACAAGCTCTTTTGTTTTCGCAGACCTCTTAAAAACAGGACGACCTTTGCCATGAATTTATCAATTCACTTAGTGATCATTAAAATGTTGACTTTATCATTTAATGTCACACCAACCAACTTTTGTTGATGCTTATTATTAGAAAGAAATGTTCTTTTTTTAAATACATAAATAAAAACCAGTGCTTGACCGCAATCCCGTCTGATGGTAAGTAGTGATGCAATCCTTGGTGGTAAAGCGCGCTAGTTTATTAAGGCTATTCACTTAAAAAAGCTTAGTGAATAGGAGGAAGGAAGACGGCAGTTGAGTGAGGTGATGCAATGTTGAACCCAACAACATGACCAACGATACTGCGCCGGAGGGCGATTGATCTGTAGACCCTTTACGACCAAACTGCCGACACAACAACATTTGGCGCATCGTACCCGGCACACATAGCAAAACAACTGCTCACAACTTTCGGTTCTACAAAGATGGGTGTTAAAAAGGACCAATATAATATTAATCTAGGTAGATTTTGTACATAGAAATTTTAAATTTAAAGTTTAAAATTTCTTCATTTAACCGACTTCAAAAAGGAGGAGGTTACTCAATTCGACCGTATATATGCTTTTTTTATGTTTGTTCGCGCATAACTTCGTCGTTTATGAACCGATTCTGATCATTCTTTTTCTGTTGGAAAGGAGACGCTCCCAAGGTGGTCCCATGATAAGGATATCAGGGTTTGATGGTGGAAGACCAGAGAAAACAAGGGAAACTTTCAAAAATTGCAGAGGTGACTAGTGCATTTCTTAACATTTTCATTAAGTATTTTAAAGCACTACAATTTAAATAAAGGTCTGTAGTAGATCTGATGATAGAGCCGGGAGACAGTCGAAGGAATTCCTCAACAATTCACAGCAGCTACCTTGTGTTTGTACTTGAATAATTTGTATTGATAAGAACCTTACACCTAGATGGGTGGTGACTGTCATTAGGGAGCTGATGATGATGACAAAGGTCAGTTCAGGAAACTCCTAAACGATTTACAGTAGCTACCTTGTATTTGGACTCAATTCATTTATATTGATGAGACCTTTGCACCCATTGGGTTAAAATAATGATCTGCAGTAAATTTGATGATGAAGACCATAGGCAGTTGAGGGAATACTTAATGACGTCATTTCCCAACTATATTTGCGTTAGCTTCCAGTCTGACCAGATGTATCACAATACATAGTACTTTTAACAACTAAAAAGTGTAAAATAAAAACTTTTATTACAAAAAAACAACCGACTTCTAAAAACCACTACAAAGTGAAAAATAACTAATTTCGGAAGTCGGTGTCAAAAATGAATATACAAAACCAAAGACACCGACTTCAGAAATTAGTTATTTTTCACTTTGTAGTGGTTTTTAGAAGTCGGTTGTTTTTTTTGTAAAAAAGTTTTTATTTTCATGATATTCTAGAATCTAGTCAATTGTTTACGAGATATCCCTCAGAATGATTAAAACTTCAACAAATTGAAAAACAAGTTCATAGGTCTGTGTATATACAGAGTGGTGCTGACAATACGACAACAAATTAAACATCGTGTACCTCAACACATTCTCAGTCTACCCATAAAAAATCATATAGTCTATTAGTTTAGTCACCGGAAATAATTTTTCATTATTCACATTTGCTACATGATGTAAATGTTGATAAGGAAGCGCTTATAGGTTAATGCCGCCGCATCCTGCGATACCCAACTTTAATAATAATGGCGCGAAAAAAGCAAGTCGATACAGGATCGCGCTGTCGCCGATCGGAGGTCAGTGAACCAATATTTTTAAAGGATGTTCTATTCCGTTTGCAATTTTATGCGATTTGGTTTGTTTGAAACTTTCATTTTTTTATTTTTATTGCTAGAGACTTTTCTAAGGTTTAGGATTATTCCTATGAACCAACATTGTTTGTGTTTTCATTTATTGTCGTATTGTCACCACCACTCTGTATATATATAATACTATAGGTATATTTAATTTAATTAAATAAAGTAGGCAGAATGATAGAGTTATCAAATATTCACACCTGTTAATTAATAAAAGTAGGCGTTTTTGTAGGTAAATAACAAGTTATCTTTAAAAATAACTTAAGTATACTGATAAGTATGTTAATTAACAAACTTAGAGTATATTTTAATGAGTATCTGTAGTAGTTACCAACGTAATGATTTGTTACTGATTTATTATTAGTTTCTACGGCAACGATGAAAACGTTTAATTTTAATCAAAGGGTAAGAAGCTGATTGCGCGGCATGCGTGATCATGTGTGATGCGTGTTCAAACAAATGAAAATAGATAAAAAAATATACCTACAGGATGGCTCTGTTACGACGCTCAACTTGCACTCTAATTGCGTAATACACTATCAATCTTATCATAATAATTTTCAAAGGTATTGCCAATCTATTACTTCAAATGTTCGAGAAAATTGTCTGCTCAACAACGTAGATATTGCAATGAATGTTTTTGATCTGTCAAAATGAAAGTGATTGCTGCTGATAGACAGGCGAGTGGCCGTTTTTTTCATTGGGCACTCTGGTCAAGTGCCCACGATACCGCGACGTTCCGGGCCAGGATCTGCTCGCATAAAATGCGACCAACAAAAGCCGCTACTTCAAATACATATAGTGAGGGTGTTGGTAGAATGTTGTGCTTGTTATAGAAAGGCACACAGCTCTCTGTTGACTTTAAACCAAACAGAGCTCGAATGCAACGTTTCTGCGCTATAATGGCAATATCTTTGTCGGTGGAATTCCCCCAAAAAATTATGCCATATCTGGGAACAGATGCCACCAGCCCATGATAAGCAAATTATAAGGGCACCGGAGTTTATTTTATATGCAAGTGTCTGTAGAGCATAAGTAGATTTACTAACTCGTTTGCATAGTTGTTGAATATGTGGCTTCCAGGTCAACCAATAGCTCTATGAGCCATTTTTCATACTGTTAGTGGAGCGGAGTTCATTTCGACAGTTCCACAATATTTAGGTAATGCGTTATTTAGGTTCATTATCATCAACATTTTAACACAGGTCTTCTCTCGTACAGTGAAGGATTGAGCGTAATCACCACGCTTGCTCAATGCGGGTTGGCGATTTCAGACTTAAAGTCCAGGTTTCCTCAAGATATTTTCCTTCACCTTGTAAATCAGTCATTGGTATACAAGATATACTGAGTACATGTAACCAGTGACGGATTAACCCGTAATCAAATTAAGCAATTGCTTAGGGCATCACGTCTGGGGGGGCACCAGATTGCCTAGGGCATTACGTCTGGGGGGCACCAGAAGAAGCACAAAATGGTCGTCCTTAGTGTTATATATGTTAAGGTAGTTATAATAATTATGTATGTAGGTAGGCGGTTTTTACGCCGAGCTCGGCAGTCAAATAAACGCAGTGGCTACATGCACGTCTTTTATTTATCAGTGGCGACGAGGAAAATAACTAATCGGTTTCGTGGACATTATAGCGTGCAAGTAAGGACAAAATGTCGGTGGGAAAAGTGCGAGAATATGACGTTAAAAATGGAAATTGGTGTGCGTACGTGGATCGAGTGGAAATGTACTTCGTGGCAAACAATATTGCGGACGACATTAAGTTACCGACACTCATAGCGATAATAATAATAATAATAATAATAATGTTTATTGGTGCAAAACCTTACAGAGAAGCTTAATATCTAGCTAAAATTAAAGGCGCACAAAAGTTGAAACCCTGACTCCCAAACTAGGAATTACCTGTGACTTAGGAGTCAGTGTTCTGCCACTAGAATGAGATGCTGGTAAGCTGATATTGTTCAGGAAAATATATTACTATACTTATTGCATTTGAAAACATAGTAAAAGAAAAAGTGATAAACAAAAAGTAAAAATAGTAGAAAAAAACAAACTAAAAATAAAAAGTAAGTATAAAATGACTGTGTCGTAGATTGATAATGTGTGTGTGTGACTGAGAATCGTGTGTGTTGTTTGCATTGTCTGATGGGCGTGTGTGTGCGTGCGTGCGTGTGTGCCCGTGTGTGTGTTTGAGCGGGAGGGTGTGTTTGCGTGTGTATATGGATGAATGTGCATGTGTATGTGTATGTGTGTGTGATATGAAAGATGAGAAGCCTAAGTATATACATATGTGAATACGGTTGTGTCAAGTGTGCTTGACTTATTACGAGCTTATTGCATATTGTTAAACTAAAGGTGTCGTCAATTGTATTACGTGATTGTTATAAAATTTTGCTACTTATGTCAGAGTAGTCAGTAGTTCCTCAGTTTGGGCGTAGTTTAGGGTGTATAGAATATCCTTCAGCTTAATCTTGGCTTCGTGTTTGCTCGATCCTGCAATTAGAGTGGACTTACTAATATTTTTGTAAACAAGAGAGCTCAACACATACAGCTGTCTTCGAGCGAAGGTAGTTCTATGAGTAGGGGTTGGGCAGACTAATCTTTGTCCGCGCTTATTTGAGTCTGGGGGAGGTACTTGAGTATGTTTCCAGAGAGTGGTTCTAAGTACGAATAATTGTCGCACAGTTAACAGTTTGAGCTCGGTGTATAGCTGATTAGTGGGATAACGAAAGGGTTTTTGAGACATTACCTTAAGTACTGCCCTTTGCGCACGCTCCAACTCGAGGAATTTAGTTTTGCCCGATCCACCCCAAACTAAAATGCAATAACCAATGATAGACTGGCAAAGGGCAGTGTAAACCATTTTTAATGTCTCGAGGTCCCCAGAATGCCTTAATGCCTTAAACAGATGAATCGTTTTCCTGACCTTATTGGCAGTAAACTCTATATGCGAGTTCCACTTCAGTCCATCATCGATCATCACGCCCAAATACTTGACAGATGTTACAGACGGAAGCGGCAAGCAAGAGCAAGTTGAGGTGTCCGGACAGGTGTGAGCTCTAATCGAGTATGTGTTTGGGGGTTTCGTACTGGTATGAATAGAGAACGGGATGCAGTTTGTTTTTTGAAGGTTTAGAGAAAGAAGATTAATGTGTAGCCATTCCATGACAGTTCGCAGGGATTCTTCAGCATTATTTTTCACTTCAGCCCAATTCTTCCCATGTACTACAATGGCTGTATCGTCGGCATAGGTAAATATGTTTGCAGATGATAGAGGAAGGGTGCACAAGTCATTGATGTAGATAAGGAAAAATGTTGGGCCGAGTACACTGCCCTGCGGGACGCCATATGACATTTTCTCATCAGCACTAATATGAGATCCTATCTTCACACAGATTTTACGGTCCATCAGGTAACTCTTGAAGAGATCATGAACTATGCCTCGTATACCGATGCTATGTAGCTTTGATAGAAGGGTGGGAACAGAGACTGTATCAAAGGCTTTTGTTAAGTCACGGAATAGACCCAGGCATTTTTGTTGATTATCTAGTTTCCTAGCTATAAGTTCGGTCAGGTCTATTACTGCGTCTTCTGTGGATATTCCTTTTTTGAAGCCATATTGATTTTTTGCTATTATGTTGTTTTTGTGTAGATAGTTGACAAGTTGCTTATTGATTATTTTCTCCATTATCTTCGAGATGACAGGAAGCACAGCAATGGGTCTATAATTATCTACATAATCTCTGTTCCCACTCTTATGTATTGGATGGATTACAGCTTTTTTCCATGCATTAGGGAATATACCCGAGGCTATAGAACAGTTTACAATGTGTGTGATAAGTGGTCCGAAAACATGTCGACATAGTTTTATTAGTTTGGCGGGAATACCATCCCAGCCAGTAGCACTGTCCTGTCTTAGGCTAGAGATAATGGAGTCCACATCAGCATTATCCACTTCGAGAAGAACGAAGGAGCCTGGAGGATTAGAGCTTTTGGAGAGGTGTGATGGGGAAGGTTGAGCTGCAGTACTTATCACGGATGCCAACTTTTGACCGATGTTTACAAAGTAGTTACAGACGAGATTAGCTGCATCACTTTTATCAGAAACAGTACTCAATAACTCATAGGGGGGGCTTTTTTGCTTATTTGTGTACGTAATTTCTTTAATTTTATTCCATAGTCGTTTAGGGTCATTTTTTGCTTTGTGTAGTTCAGTTTGTTCGTGTAACCTTTTAAGTTTTTTGAGCAGATTGTTACAGTAGTTTCTATAACGTTTGTATGTGGTTTGAATTATTAGATTGTCGGGGGATTTCCTTGCCTTTTTGTGAAGTTTATCACGATGCCGAATGCATCGCAGTAAACCGGGTGTAATCCAGGGTCTAATCACTCTGTTTTTCTTAGGAATGGTTACAATTTTTGTGTGATCAATCAAAGCGGTGTTTATTAGTGCAGTAAGCGTGTCAGATGCTATGTTAGGATCGCTCGCATTCAAAACATCGGAGAAATCTTGGGCCTCGATGTGGCTTGTTAAATTGGTGTAATCAATTTTAGGTATTTTGCTGGCCGGCACAGATTTTCTGGAGAGTTGGACATTATTAATGGCTAGTAGAATTGGGAGGTGGTCAGTAATATGTGAGTCAATCACAAGTACTGTGGCTGTTTTGTCCGTTTTGAGCATCACATGGTCTATGCAGCTATTAATTCTTGTGGGTATCTGGTGGGCGGGTAGCAGGCCATGCATGGCGTTCAGTGTTAAATATTCGGTAGCACGTTCCTCTATACTAATAGGTCGGATATCTATGTTTGTGTCCCCTATCAGGCAGACATTTTTATAGTTTCTTAAGGACAAGAGAATATTGTCTATGCTATTCAAAAAGTTATCGAACTCTGCTCTTGTATTATATGACGGGGAACGATAAATAGCCACAAACGCGAGTTTATTAGAGATTTCACATGTTAGGCAATTTCCATTTAGAAAACTAGGTTCTTTAATAGTGCAACTAATATCATCTCTCACATAGATTACAATACCGTCATTCTGGTTTGCTGTCCGCTTTGTAAAATGCGATTTATAGCCGTTCAACACAGGGAGATTCACCACTTTGCTTAACCAGCACTCGGTAAGCACCAGTACATCACAAGTAACATTGAGTAAATCTATCAACACTAGTATCTCGTCAAAGTTTTTATTTATACTTCGTATATTGATATGGAGGATTTTAATACGACTTGTTGACCCCACTAAATAGTTTGAGCAGTCCGACGGTAAACATTTATATGATTTTGCTATTTCAAATTCATCTAAGTCGGCTGTAATAATAGAATGAAGAGTATTAGCCATTTGTAATAAATGATACACTATTAAACGACACTGTCCAGAGCTCCAGAGTGTATGGCATATATGCTATGTTAAGGTAATAGAAACTAGTGTAATGTGATATATGAGACCAATATGGGGTGGTATGTGTGTATGTGATGTGTGTGTGAGACCAATTTGTGAGAGTGTGAATTAGATAAGGTGTAATTTTATGTATGACAAGATATGTGTATGTGTGTTTTATGTGGTGGTATATATATGGATTTGAGTGTTGTCTTTTATGATTAATTTTACTTAATTTATATAATTCAATGGACGTATAAAGCAAGTTATTAACTAATATAATATGATATAGCATATACTTAGAAAATATTATAACTAAGTTGATTACCGAGGTTCTGTTTACTAATAGTGAGTGGTGACTTAGTCATTCCTGTAGTTCTTTCAGTGTTGTTTCCGACTTGATGAGAATATGTTTATCTCCGTGCTGCTTTCTAAGAAAGATGTTGCCATTCGAGGTCCAACAGAATGCGTACTTCCTTAGGCGAGCAAATTCTCTAGCCTGGTAAAACAGCTTTTTATTTGTATTCGTTAGATGCTCTTCAATATAGACTGGTTGTTTTTGTCCCGATATTCCGAGTACTTCTGTATTCAATTTGTCTTCCTTATTTGTCCTTTTATTATTATAGGCTCGCACACGTGAGATGAGGTCGAACTTTGTTGGGACGCTAGTGAATTCAACGATTATAGATTTGCTTGTGTGTCGATTCCCTGGTGTACGATATACATCTCGGATGTGGGAGGCAGTTAGAGGTAAGTTTACTAGGTTGGCAATGTCTGTTATGATTTTTGACAAATCTGCCACCGTCTCTTTTTCCTGGGTTGGTATGTTACGCACTTCTATACTAGACGATCGACACTTATACTGGAGGTCTCTGACAGCCATTTCCAAAGACTCTGAATGCGTTTTATATTCTACGCTTTCTTGCTGCAGGCGCTTAATTTCCATCTGAAGGTCATCATATTGTGAGCTGAGAAATTCAACGGATTCCTTTATCCCGATGTTAGTTTCTTGTATTTTTTTGTTAGCATTTTGGATTTGGATGTTTTGAAGTTTCAATTCCGACATGTCAGAAACCAGCTTTGCTATCCACTCAGTTTGTGCTGCAGATTGTTTTGCTGCATTCGCATCTTGGTCGGCTTTCCAAGCCTGGAGCATTTCCTTGATGTCATTTTTGAAATCTTGCTTGAATTGTTCAAGTTGTTCCCAGTGCTTATGTTCTCGCGGTGAATCATTTAATCGCGGGCGCTTCTTGCGTGAGTTTATATTTACAAACTCTGGCTCGTTTATTGCCTGGGTGATGTCGGGTTCCGATTGGGATTGATCTATTAGGGTACTTGGTATAGTTGGTGGAGAACGAAGCATGGTGAGATATAATATTATGTAGTTATTAATATTCTCAACGGTCGACGGTATCTATTTATTCTGTACCCACCTCGCGTAGCAGACAAAGCCCGTCTCGTAGCACTGGTGTCAAGTCGCCGTGACGTAGTCGATGTCGTAGCACTCGTAGCGCACACTTGTAGCGGTTCAATAATTCGTCAAGGTCTACGACTGTTTCTGTGGCGTAATGGCCAGCGCGTTCTCCCACACTATCGCGCACGGGTGTTCGGGGATTCGAATCTCACCCAATCACGACAATTTTTGAGGTCAACAATTTTAATTGTGGTTTCGCTTCATTTATTTATCTCACTCTAAGACCGCCTAGGAGGCGTAAACTATCCATTAAATCACTATAAGAGAAACAAGGAACTCAAAACTGCACTGATCAACCAATCACAAAAAAGTTCGGGGCTTAGCACAGCACGCGTCCGTACTCGACAACAGCTAGTAGCAGAATCAAATGCGATGATGGGTGAACAAGCGTATGAATTATTATCAACATTAGCCAGTCCAAAGAAGCCCTCTAAACTTACGTATGAAGAAGCCGTTAAGTTGTTAGAATCACATTTACAACCCAAACCATCAGTTTTGGCCGAACGATTCAGATTTCGTCAAAGGAGACAGCTGAGCACAGAAACGATATCAGAATATGTAGCGGAGCTGAAAAAGATGGCTAGATATTGTGAGTTTAAAAAGACATTGGAAGAAAACCTAAGAGATCAATTTGTTTGCGGATTACGTAACGAAACTATCCGTCAACGGTTATTCGCGGAAGATGATCTAGAATATTCGAAAGCTGTCGTACTAGCCAGCAATTTAGAGGCAGCCGAGCGGGATGCCGGGGCTGTGGAGAAGGTACAGGAACAGGAACGGACGGATAATATAAACAAATTGAGTATAAAAGCGTGTACAGCCTGCGGAGATGATAAACATCGCACATGGGACTGCAGATACAAAGATTTCCAGTGCAGTTACTGCGGGAAGGTGGGCCACCTGCGCAGGGTTTGCTGGAAAAAACCGGAGGGAGCCATCAACACGGGGCAAGGCGGACATCGGAAGCAACAGAGGTCACGCGGAGGTCGCGGCGCCAGGACCAGCAACGACGGCGGAGAGGGGCGCGGCGGGAGCGGGGCACGAGGGGCGCACGGCCGCGCACGCAGCGACCGGGGGACGGCGGCGGCCGGGCCGAGCCAGCCCAGCGCAGCGCACTGGGTGGACGGCGCGGCGGCGGACAGCGCCGACGACAGCGGGGGTCACCAGGAGGAACCGATGTACCAAATGTCTTTAAGCAGATATAAGCCGATGTGTGTGCCTGTGTTAGTTAATAATAAAGAAATAACAATGGAAATTGATACAGGATCGGCACTATCGTGCATCAGTAAATCGATTTACAATGAAATGTTTAACGAATTACCGTTGAGGGCCTGTCGATTAAGTTTAAAGTTTTATGATGGGTCAGTCGTACGCCCGGTTGGTTTTATAGAAACGGTGGTAGAATATAAAGGTGATAAAAAAATGTTAGATCTGTATGTCATTGATAAGGGTACAACAAATTTACTCGGTAGACAGTGGTTGACAGAACTTAATATAGAAATCCCAAAACTAAGTTTGTACAACTTAAAAAGTGGGGAAATATCAAAAAATAAAATGATCCATGATATCATTTCCAGACATAGGAGCTTGTTTGACGGAACGTTGGGCAAATATACCGGCGGTGAGGTGAGCTTGCATGTACGCGACAATGCGGAACCAATTTTTCATCGCGCGCGGCCCGTCCCGTACGCCTTGCGCCCGCGCGTCGATGCTGAACTCGACGCGATGCTGCGCGCCGGCGTCATTGAACCGGTGGAGCGCTCGGACTGGGCTACGCCGCTGGTAATAGCAAGAAAGGCGGACGGTGGCATTCGACTTTGTGCTGATTATAAGGTAACACTCAATAAGGTTTTACTAGTCGATAGGTACCCAGTTCCAAAGATAGATGACCTCTTTAGTGATTTAAGTGGCAATAATTATTTCACTAAGCTTGATCTTTCACAAGCATATAATCAGCTTGTTTTAAGCGAACCTTCCAGGAAATATACCGTGATTAATACACATAGGGGTCTCTTTAAATATAATCGTTTAGTGTACGGCTTATCCTCCAGTCCTGGCATTTTTCAAAAGTTCATGACAGATCTTTTAAAAATACCAGGGGTATTAGTTTTTACGACGATATTTTGATTAAAACAAAGGCAGTAGATTCGCATTTGAAATGCGTCGAACAGGTATTTGATATTTTAGAAAAAAATGGATTAAAAATAAAGAAAGAAAAATGTAATTTTATGGCCGAGCAAGTCAAATACTTAGGGTTTATCATTGACAAAAATGGGTTGCGGGTAGACTCGGAAAAGATAAAGCCCATTTTATCAATGCCACATCCTAATAACGTATCCGAGCTGAAGTCATTCCTCGGCATGGTCAATTTTTATGGTAAATTCATTAAAAATTTAAGCTCGTATGTAAACCCCTTATATGAATTATTAAAAAAGGGTAAACATTGGCAATGGGGCCAAAAACAAAGCGAGTCCTTCCAACAAATAAAAAAAAATTTGTGCAGTACTGAGGTATTGACTCATTTTGACATGTCGCTGGAAAGTATAGTGACATGCGACGCGAGCGCGCATGGGCTGGGTGCCGTGCTGGCGCAGCGCGGGCCCGACGGCCGCGAGCGGGTGGTCGCGTACGCGTCGCGGGCGTTACGCGCGCCCGAATTGCATTATAGTCAAATTCATAAGGAAGCCCTCGCCATTATTTTTGCTATTGATAAATTTCATCAATACCTATACGGCCGGAAATTCAAACTACGCACCGATCATAAGCCACTAGTGGCAATTTTCGGACCTAATGCCGGAATCCCAAATACGGCGGCGGGCCGGCTACAACGGTGGGCTATTAAGTTGTCAGCATATGATTTTGAAATAGAATACGTGCGTACGGATAAAAATACGGCAGACATATTATCTAGGTTGATTAGCAAACACAAGGAAGGGGTTTTAAAGGAAGAATCATCCGCACCAGAACAAACATACCTACACTTTGCAATCGACTCACTTTTATTAGATTATAATATTATAAAAAAAGAAACCGCATCCGATCCCTTATTAAGTCGAGTTGTTAGTTATACGAATTATGGATGGCCGCAGGATATTGATATAAAAGAATTAAAGCCATACTGGAACCGAAAAAGCGAACTTTATACTGAATTAGGATGTTTAATGTGGGGACACCGAGTAGTAGTACCTAACTCCTGTCGAAGTAAAGTTCTACAGGAACTACACGAAAGCCATATGGGGGTCGTGAAAACGAAAGGCCTCGCGCGGAGCTACGTGTGGTGGCCCGGCGTGGATGAGGCAGTGGAGACGGCTTGCCGCGCCTGCGGCGTGTGCGCCGCGGTGGCGGAGGCACCGCCTGCGCATGCGCCCTGCGCGTGGCCGTGGCCAGAGCGACCGTGGACCCGGCTACATCTAGATTTCCTAGGTCCTATAAGCGGTTCTAGTTATTTAATAGTAGTAGATGCGCATTCAAAGTGGATTGAGGCTATAAAAATGAATAAAACCACAGCTTCTTCAGTTATTAAGGAGCTGAGTGCTATATGGGCTAGGTTCGGCCTACCCAAACAGGTGGTGAGCGACAATGGGCCACCATTTTTTAGTGAGGAATTCGATCGATTTTTGAAGTTGAACGGAATCCAGCATACCTTCTCGGCTCCTTATCATCCTTCCTCGAATGGAGCAGCGGAGAATGCGGTGAAGGTATGTAACCGGGCCATTAAAAAAGCGCTTAGGGCAAACGAGGATGTACACTCTGCTTTATGTCGATTCCTTTTAGCCTACCGGAACACAGAGCATTACACAACAGGGGACAGCCCCGCTAGGCTATTACTAGGTCGAAATCTGCGAATGCGGCTAGATTGTCTCAGGCCTGACCACGGGGAGCGCGTGAGAACGCGGCAGGCACGAGTGGCTGCTGCAGCAGGCGGAGCCAGCAGGCACTTCGACGTGGGGGATATGGTCTGGTTTAGAGAATACGGGAGCATTAAAAGGTGGTCGTCTGGGACAATCATAGAGAGAGTAGGGAACACGGATTACAAAGTAAAATCTATCTATGGAACTGTGGTGCATCGACACGTAGACCAATTAAAAAAGAGAGTGATAAATGAAATGATTACGAATTGCGATATAACTAATGCGTCGCGGAATGTAAGTAACGGTCAGCGAGTTACGAGTGACAAGCGACTCCGTTCTTCCTTGTCGATGCCGCCGCCCGCTGAGCCAGCGGTGCCGGTCCAGTCGGCGCCCGCGCCCCCGGAACAACTTGAACCGATTGTTTCCACACCATCGCGTAATTTGCCCAATGTAACAGAGTCAGAGAGGGATAATAACTCGGAAGTATTGCAATTACCAAATACACCAACAACCAAGCGAATTCGTAAGCCGGTTATAAGATACGGAATAGAGGAGGTTTACCCATAATGGAACTTTAGTTTAGATGTATATTACAGAGTTGATTAGTTTCATTTTCTGTTATTAGTTTTAAGTATATCTATGTAATATGTATAATGTATTTGGGTTAGCTATAAGTTGTATCATAAGAAGGTATTTAAAAAAAAAAGGTGGTATAATTTAAGGGTGGAGGTGTTATATATGTTAAGGTAGTTATAATAATTATGTATGTAGGTAGGCGGTTTTTACGCCGAGCTCGGCAGTCAAATAAACGCAGTGGCTACATGCACGTCTTTTATTTATCACTTAGGGCATCGCGAATCACGTCTCACTCTCACGTAGGGTTGCCAGATAGGAAGTTACAAAAAAAAAAAAAAAGCTCATTCCAAATGAAATCCGGGAGAGTCGAGGAAGGACGGGGACGGCTAAAAAAAAAAGCTCATTCCAATAGGGGGCCCACAGGCGTGGGTTGCTTAGGGCATCAAGTAGTCTTAATCCGTCACTGCATGTAACTTAGAAAAGTTACATTGGCACTTGCATGACCTGGAATCGAACCCGCACACTAATACTTGAGAGGCTGGTGTTTTAACCACTAGGCCACCACGACTTTTTTTATTTAGGTTATTGTGATGAAATTTTTTTTGAACATATATTGTGAAGCAGTGGTACCTACCTATCAATGTTCTTCAAAACGATTGATAGTTTAAGGATCGAATCACGTTTCGGATCATAGAAATAAATAAACAAATATCCAGATATGTATCTATTTAATTGATAATGATAATTATTTACATTGGTGCTATATACATTCAAATATCTACACTGTAGAACAAAATTGTTTCGTAGAAAAGCAAGAGGTAGCGATTTCATAGTCTGATATTTTTACATTACATTACAACAGTCATAAGTCACTCCAGTCATGATACATTTCTTATTCAGTCTCACTTAATTTTAAATCATTTTAAAGTACAACCACTTACCATATCATTTCACTGTACTTGTTCAACTTTACTTTAAAAAAAGTCTGTAGGTAAAATCGAATTTAAGGATATTTTATCCCTCTTAAAAGAGGCAAATCCGAGGTGCCTATACAAAGTTAATAGCAAAAGTTCACTGACACGTAATATTTAACAAACTTAATTATTATGGCGTATAACAATTTATATAAATATGTAGTTTACAGCTTTTCTTTTAAGGTAGGTCATCATTTCATCATCTGCCGAGTCGAGCGTCCTAAAATCCTAACTATGCCCAGGTTAGCTTCTAGTCTAACCCAATGCAGCTGAATACCAGTTACATGGAGCGACTATCTATCGACCTGCACATCCTAGTTACTGGGTAAAGCGATACCCTTTGGTAAGTCTGGTTGTCAGCTGATCAGGTATGTGTATTTAATAATATTAATAACATGCATTGCTAAAAGTGTGTTTCAGTATTTTACTAGCAAGGGTGAAATAGTATAAATGCGGTCTTCTTCTTCAGCCTATAGAGGTCCACTGCTGGTCAAAAGCCTCCTCCAAGGCTTTCCACATTGACCGGTCTTGTGTTGCCCGCATCAATCGGCTTCCCGCGAACTTCACCAGGTCATCGGTCCACCTTGTTGAGGGCCTCCCTACGCTGCGTTTTGGGTACGTGATCCTCGGTTCTACGAGCAATGTACCCCGCCCACTGCCACTTAATTTTAACGACTCGAAGAGCTATGTCGGTGACTTTGGTTCTTCTGTGGATCTCCTCATTTCTAAATGCGGTCGGTATTAAATAAAGGGTGTATCTGACATCGACGCACAAACGAGTACCTACCATGGATCCAGTACATGATTCTGAACCCCCCAGTGGTGGAATTTTTCGTCGGCTTTTTCATGATAAAAAAATAAATAAATGTAGTTTTTTTCACTTCAGACCATTCACAATCGCTATACTTTTATAACCCAATAAGATTTTAAAGTCAAAATTAAATTATTCGCTAATTGCTTAAAAAAGCGCAATGAAAACAAAACCCGAAAAACGATCTTATCAGCTGATTTAATAGAGTTCACATCAGGGATCAACGTCATACCTACAAACTCGCACCGCGGCACGCTTGCAACGTTCAAAAGCCGAGCCGTCACTTTTTTTTAAACACTGTGTAGTCTGTAACCGTTCATTAACGACATAAATGACTATCATAATTTTATTAGTGGCATGCGGTCTAGCCTTTTCGCGAAGTTTGCGTTACGATGTCAGATACACCCTGTATGTAAATTCAACTTATTTGTTCCTACGTATTTTTTTACTATTTATAAAACTTTATTTGTAATTCAATAGTATACGTCCAAAGTAATTACCGTATAATTATATAGTAAATTACTAGGTATTGTGTGTAGGTACTTATTTTATATACTTATAGAGAAAATATAGGTACATTGATTTTTATTGTAGGTACGTAGGAATTTTCTAGTACATACTTAACTAATACTTTGGTTAAATATTGAAGGTTGAAATGGCTATTGCCTATTACATAGTTGATAATTTAAAATAAGTTTCAGTAAAATAAGGATCAGCTGGGATCGTTTGGACCGCCCATTGGTCCGTTCGGTCCAAACGATCCCAACTAGTCGCAATCATTTGACAAAAATATGTTCGCCGATTAGGGGGCATGTTAGTTCTACTTCTTGCATAGCCGTTAAGCATGATGCAGGACGACTTGCAAGCCTGCAACTGTTCTGCACTGGCGGATAAAGCACAGAACTGATTTAAAGCGTGCCCTTTCTAAACAATAAAGTATAAAAAATAAACAAGTCGAGACCTCACTCGCAGAAATGATTTCCTTACAGTTAATGTTTGGATTATCGAATTACAACTAGCGACTTATATAACGAATTACAACAGCCCCCTAATCGGCGAACACATTTTTGTCAAATGATTGCGACTAGTTGGGATCAATTGGGACCGTTCGGACCGCCCATTGGTCCGTTCGGTTCAAACGATCCCAACTAGTCGCAATCATTTGACAAAAATGTGTTCGCCGATTAGGGGGCCAGACCCGCCACTATGCAGGTCAACTTTGCTTTGCATAGTGGCAATAGGTCATATTTAAATAGGTCTTCAATATATAGATGGTAAATGAATTAAATTACATTTTAACTGCTTCCGGTTTCATATAACATTACTGTGTTTAGAAGTATGTACATAAAATGTGAAATATTAGATCATTACGAAAGTTACAAATTAAATGTTGCCGAAGCAAAACATATTCCCTAGCTTAGTAGTAGTTCGTAATTTTCAGAAAACCCCTATTTTCATAATTACCTAAAGCACCTTATAAGTAGGTACAGTCATCTCTATTTTACAGCGGGCTTTACGTAAGCAGTTAGTGCGATACGGTGACGGCGTAGGTGACGTTGGGTGGCGTAGTCGGCGGTAGCGTGGGCAGCGGTGGTGTTGGGTATATGCGGCACGGAGCAAACGCCGGGGGGCCCAGCATGCCCAACAGCAGGTATGATACCAGTGAGCCCGACAGCAGACCGCCGTTGTACGATAACGTCATCATGTTACCTGATCGACAATACAATGAGAAATATCAACCTTGGAAGTAAGTGAAATCAATTGTAGCCTATAATTACACAACGTGGATCCTAGAACACCACAACGATATCGCGACAGATATAGGTGTCTAAAAAAGCATGACTATATGTTTTTTTTTTAATATTATAAACTAGTACTTGACCGCAATTCCGCCTGATGGTAAGCAGTGATACAATCGTTAATGGTAAAGCGCGCTAATTTATTAAGAGTATATTCACTATCTAGCCCTAAAGAAACTTAAAATGTAGTCAGAAGGAAACACCGCCGCTGGCAAATTGTTCTAGTACTTCGATGTACGAGGTACAATAGATGAGGCGAAACACTTCGTCCGGATCGTAGTGGTGTCAACAAAGTAAGAGAGAATACCCGCCGTACGGATCGTCCGATGACGGAACAGAGATGGAGGAATTAAATACCTACAATTCCCGCACACGCTCTCCAAAATGCATCCTATAGAACACTGACAGGCTTTGGAGACCTTTTTGAACCAAATCTGGATCGCTAATTAATCTCTTCACACGTCTCTCCACCGAATCCAAAGTTGTCAGGTGGCATTTTGCAGCACCAGCCCAAATGCGGCTGCAGTACTCCACTCACGAACGGACCTGCGGTTTGCATAAGATTAGAAGCTGTCCCGGTGTGAAGTACCGCCCGACCTTTGCAATAACGGCGAGTTACCTAGCAGCCATCTTGGCTTTGGATTCAATGAACCGCCCAAAGTTTAGGTATGAGGAAATCTCAACTCCCAAAACTTCCACTGATGAAAGCGGTCGGTGCACTCCAAGGATACATTCCGAAAAGTAGGAGCCAAGGTGAACGGGCTTCTTTTGGCGGTGACACGCTTGTGTTTTGGTGGCGTTAGTTGCTAAAAGATTGGCTTCGCTCCAATAGGAGACTTCCTGAAGTGCAACATTCGTACTCTCTACCATAGCCTCCCTTTCGGATTGCTTCCTTACTAGCCCAAGCACCCGGCAGGTATCTCTCCACAACTGTGCTGTCATTTGCATATCCATAGACACCGGGCATCATCAGATCGTCAATATGCAGCAGGAACAGAGTTGAAGAGAGAACAAACCCCTGAGGAACATCGGCATTAGTTGACATGGGTTCGGATGAGCATCCGTCGACAACAACTCGGAGAGACCGTTCAGTCAGGAAATCTTTTCCCTACCAGTCAGGCCAGGGAAATGTTATACGCTGGAAGCTTACTCAAACGGCCAGCTTGCCATACCCGGTCGAAGGCCTTCGAAACTAGGAAGACTGCAATCGCTTTCCCATGTTTCTCGAGGGTTTCTGGAAGTGAGTGTCATACACTACCTACTAGTGTACCTATGCCATTCCAATATGGGGCAATTGCGGCGGAACCTGTACTATCACACTTTGAGGAGATCATTACCTTCCAGGTATGCCAAGATGTGTATGTTCAACACACGCTCCATAATCTAGTAGACTCTACTAGATTATGGAGCGTGTAACCTTCATACTCTACTAAGTAGAGTATGAAGGTTACTTAGGCCGATAGTTGGTAGGATCTGTGGTAGGATCAACAAGACTACCGTTTTTGAACAAACGGTCTTTTTAGTTATGATCAAGTTAAATGTAAAAATAGAGAGCTGTGTCTTGCAATATGACAACATGAGGTCTAATAGAAATCAATATTATCAGAATCAGTAATGAGGTAAAAATATAAATCAATATTATTCTTACCGGCAATTTCTCGGTGTTCGCGGCCGACACGAGATGGCGCTAGTATCATAGGTACGGAGCCAAACAGCCCATTTGAGAAACCTAGCACGACGGAGAATAATATTGGATAAACCTGAAAAACAAGTAAGTAAATTAAAAATATGTATATATTATTTGTTAAAATCAGAATGTAAAGGAAATACGTACGTCTCCAACGATGTGTGGTGAATGTCTAGGAGCAGCGCACAGCAGCATTAGAGGTACAAGAAGTAACCGCAAACCGCTCGCCATCAGAAGCTGACTACGACTCCACTCATATGGCCAGCAAGCCGCAATCTAATATAAAAAGTAGATCTTATGTTACTTTGTAGGTAAACAAAGGTGAGTTTGATAATAAAACAGCCCTAGGCATTGACTGGTTAAGGGAAAAAAATATATTTCAACAGCCATCTGCCAGATAGAAAAGAAAAAAAATGTTTTAATGGCATGCTGATGATTGTCTAGATAATGGTTATTAAGTTTATGTTGAAAACGAAAACGGTTACATAGTGAATAATTAATCTTTATTAAATGCATAAAATATCACTACTACATATTTTTAAAAGATAAATAAAATTATATTAAATTCATTTTATAATAGATTTTTTTGGAGTTTATTGGAGTTTACTCCTTAAGAATCGATTTTCATATGTAAGGTGCCCGGTATGAGAAAAATCCGAGGGGTAAAACCTAATATCGAGTAACGAATTTTAAGCGTTACTATTTTAGTGCGCACCTTTGGTGCGCAACTTTCTAATCTAAAAAAGTGGCATAATTATCTTTTTACAACTATATTTTGTTAGTTATTAAGATAATGTTATATTTAAAAAAAAATAATTATAATAATTAAAAAAAAAGTTTATAATTTTTTTTTATTATTAACTTTCTTAAAATTGGTTAAAATTTTCATAAATATGCATTTATAAATTTTTTAATTTTTTATGATTAATTTTATAAATAATTTTAAAATAATAATAATAATAATTTTTTTTTTTTTTAGTAATTCTTTTTTATTTTTTTTTCTTGTATGAGGTAAACTCCAGTCGTGCGTCGGAGCTGACACACACACTTTCACACCAACTACACCGCTGACACCAACTAGTATATAGCTAAATAAATTATCAGCGCGCTTACTTTTCCAATGAAGTCGAAAAGATTGAAGGCGGACATTAGTATGATGGGCATCCAGGTCCCAAGGCGACACGAGGGCACCTCGGACGCGATGCCGGGGTACAGGCTGAGTGTCGTGAAGTACACCAGCCCGATCGACACCATATACGGGTAGATTGCACGAGCCACCGCCCAACGTGCCAATACTCCGCCTACAAAAACAAGCTTGACGTCAAGTAAGTCATTTTCCAGCTTTTACAAAATAAAACTTTATTTGTGTGCTTTGTTGCAAGTGTATTTTTTCTAGCTCACAACCGAAAGTAAGATCGAAAATGCAAGTAACCAGTGTACTATCTTTATTATCTAGTGGTATTACGTTTCGACTGGGTCTGCGTAACTCTAGTATAGGTACTCTCATTGATTACACAAGATATAAGAAGAGTTAGTTACGTTTGAACGCTCTCCAGGAGGTTGGTCTTTCTGGTGACTCAAAGACGACATCTTCTACTTTGTAAGACGGTCGAGGAGTGCGCAGTGACGATGAGGGCTCCGACGCCACACTGTCCGGGAACGGCTCTACACCACCCTCTGCTGGGGCGGGCATGACGGCTGTCGGCGAGTAGACGGGGTTGGCAAAACTGAAGGCATTTGTCTCGATTTCTCCTGAAATACACGATTAGTATCATCATTATTTTTATTCTCTACAACGTGTAACATAAAGGGTATATACATAACAAAAGCATGGCATCTTTACATGATATCAAACGATATTGGAAGGGTTTTTTAATCCTATCTCTTTATGTTATGAAGTTATGAGGAAAAACACCGCCTGTGATAGGCTACTATCATACTAGTCGCACAGAGATGTTGAAGACATTTATCGGATTTTGACAAGTAACATGACGGGTAACGAGTAGTTATTAACGTGTGTAGTCTGCTGCCACGTTTGTTATGATTTTATTTTAAGAAACACACGAAGCCGAATATTTGGTACCAATTTTTTGAGTATTTTATTTTGAGTTGAAACCCTTCCGATATCGTTTGATACCATCTAAAGATGCCATGCCCTTGTTATGTATATACCCTTTTTGTTACACGTTGTACAAGATACCTATGTATGGCCTCTAATGTTTTTTGGCTATTACACCGTAAGTACATATTGTTAGTGTCCACTGTGTGGTTTATTTGAAAGTTAGAGATAAGTCCTCATTTATACTTTGTTTAGTAATCAGGGGAGGTCATACATGTTCTGCGAAATTTCCAGAAGGCAGAGGGGGGGCAGCTGCCCCCCTCCCCCTTCGGTACGCCCATGGGATTAATATAGGTTGAGTATTCTTTACATAAACAGAAATATTTAAATAAAAATTATATAAAAAATTATATATATAAAAATACTTTATATGAAAAGTCGTGGTGGCCTAGTGGTTAAAACTCTAAAGTTATATGTACTTTCTAAGTATATCCTGGACACCAATGCAGCGATGACTGAAGGTGAAGGAAAACATGTTGAGGAAACCTCGACTTTAAGTCTGAAATCGCTAATCCGTATTGAGAAAGCGTGGTGATTACGCTCA
>JADWQK010000916.1:0-109538 GCA_017933935.1 Sesamia nonagrioides
ATACATTACCAGAAATAAGAATAGAATAAGAAATAAAATATAAATAACAATAGAATAGCAGTGTGGCTGTATTTTACTAGTTTGATGTGCTGTCGTCTATACATTACCAGAAATAAGAATAGAATAAGAAATAAAATATAAATAACAATAGAATAGCAGTGTGGCTGTATTTTACTAGTTTGATGTGCTGTCGTCTATACATTACCAGAAATAAGAATAGAATAAGAAATAAAATATAAATAACAATAGAATAGCAGTGTGGCTGATGTGCTGTCGTCTATACATTACCAGAAATAAGAATAGAATAAGAAATAAAATATAAATAACAATAGAATAGCAGTGTGGCTGTATTTTACTAGTTTGATGTGCTGTCGTCTATACATTACCAGAAATAAGAATAGAATAAGAAATAAAATATAAATAACAATAGAATAGCAGTGTGGCTGTAATTTACTAGTTTGATGTGCTGTCGTCTATACATGACCAGAAATAAGAATAGAATAAGAAATAAAATATAAATAACAATAGAATAGCAGTGTGGCTGTATTTTACTAGTTTGATGTGCTGTCGTCTATACATTACCAGTAATAAGAATAGAATAAGAAATAAAATATAAATAACAATAGAATAGCAGTGTGGATGAATTTTCAGTTAGGATATAATTTTGTTATTTTTATTTACGCAGCGCACATACAGCGATCTGCGCATTCAATATAATAATGCCACAGTATAAAAATTTAGACTGTGATAATGCGTTCCGGGTGCTAATGCGACTGCCGCGCTACTGCAGCGCCTCGGCAATGTTTGCGGAGGCTGGTACGGACGGCTTTGCGGTCATTATGCGCAAACGGTGCGCTTCTGGACCGTATTACAGAACGTCACTCAAAACTCAAACTCCACTTAAGTCTCGTTTCAAGCCATTTGATTGGTTGAAACTAGTTTTAAGTAATGCTTAAGTAGAGATCAATGCTTGAGTTTCCTTCTGGAATACGGACCTCTATCTTACGCCGCACGCGCGACATTCTCGATACCATCCTGCGCGCGTTGGTGGACCGATGGGACTCTCCGATGCTGGCTCGCTGGATAAGACTGCACGCAGTTTTATAGCGATTTTCCACCATCATCGGGGTCTCCACTCGATCCGCCATTTATTGATAAAAATGTATCTTTGTCATATTTTATGCGTTACTAACACTAGTCTATAAGCTCAAAATTGTACTAACAAATATGGAGCAATCTGAAATAAATGAATTAAGTATTATTATTATTATGTACGGACTACAGTAGGTCAAACTACCCGAAACTGTCAGATATTCCCAATAAACCTTGAGCCTTAATGCTTTAGAGATAAAGTTGAAAATCGGATAAAGAATTCTGACAGATTGTATTAGCTTATTCTGTACGTCTCATACTTCTGAACAAAAAATATTCTTATTGTTGTTCATGACATGACATATTCGTAATTTATTGGACACAATACGGATATAATTCAAAGTTAACGATCCCTTAGCAAGTTTTCACTTTTCACACAACTCTAGCAGCTGTCTCGAGTTGTTGATGTATGACTGGTTGGTTTGTTTTTACTATTACGTTACTATAACTACATTTCATTGACGGTTAATTACGGGGAGTAACTGACTGGAACAGTAGCCAGGGGTTTTAAGGGGTAACCACCCCATAAAAAAATAAATAACAGCACTTGATTTTAATTTTGACTATTGCACGGTCGTGCAGTAGACAAAGTCAAAACGAAGCCTCTAGAAAAAACAGGGGTCAAAGTCATGTTTTGATCATCATCATAATCTCAGCCGAAAGACGTCTACTGCTGGACATAGGCCACCCCCCCAAGGTTCTCCATGACGACCGGCCCTGTGCCTCTCGCATCCAGCGGTTTCCCGTGACCTTCACCAGGTCGTCGGTCCACCTTGTCGAGGCCTAATATTTTCTGATGTTTACAATCCATTTACAACATATGATGAAAACCGATAAACCAGGAATCCTTCTTCATAAAATAAAACTTAATTTAGTAGTACCCACAAAACCTAACTCCTAATAACTCTTCACTCCATAATTGTTGGCAATTAAACACGTACTCACAAAAACTTCGATTGGCAAACATTTTGGGGCGGCTATTCTGCCCCCATTAGCCGTGGCCGGTCGGGGAGAGGCCAAAAAGGCTATTTGCGAAGCTCGCTTCTGTGCAATTACCGCGAGACTGGCGTGTCGCGGGGTCGCAGACACAATTAAATGAATTTGCCAGAGACAACAAAAACAGAGGCGGGACCTGCGCGGGAGTGACCATGAGAGAAGGAAGACTCAAAACTTTTTGTATGAGTCATCATATGCATGGCAGTTGGTATGGTCTACACAATAGAGTAAAAGGCGTTGACTAATTGTCAGCGCCTGACGTAAACTGGCGTATTTTTATTATTAGCCACTGAGTTTTGACGGGAAAACTGAGTGTCACCCGCATTTTTCATTGGACTTTTAAAATAATTTATAGTGTCGTTTACTAAATAAAAGCGCGTGATTTATGTAGTAAAAAGTGCATTCAGTAAATAATTCCTAGAGAACATTGAAATATCGCAGCATAGTGGCCACATCATGACTTTGCCTCAAATCCCCCTCATAGACGGTTCACGCGGCCGCCTTTTCCGTCTTTTTTAATTTTCAAAGAATTTCTATAATTTGTTACACGTGTTATTGGCAAAATTGTGGTATCTATTCCACAGAGGCCTTTGATCAAGAGTTGAGTTTGATTATTAGCCATATTTTGAGTTAAGACGTGACGTTAAAGTGTCTTATTTCAAGTCTTATCGCTATCCCTCGTCACAATTGTACCGGTCCGCCAACTATTTATACTAAATACACTTCTAAAGCAACATTCCTTATTAACGTATTGTTCCTCGTTGACTCTCCAAAAACGACGCTATAACCCTGTAGGACATCGTCCCCGCTTATCGAAAATGTTTTCTAAGCATTTCTTTTATCATCTTGGTGGTTTCTTGTATAACATGGTCAACAGCTCTCATGAAATATACAATTTGACTAAATCTGTTTGCAAGAAGAAATTATCGATCTGGCTACAAGATCTTAATTATGACGACACGGAAAAACTACTCATCAGCCCAGCATGACACATATCTTAGCTTACGCACTCGCATATACCAATGCGCACGCCCTTCTAACCAATCACACTCACACACACAACCTCACAGATCCTCACATACACACACATACCCTCACACATCCTCACATACACACTCACACCCTCACACACCTTTACTGCATATATATTTTAATTTTTATTTTTTATTGTTCATTTTGTTTTCAATAGCACAATAATTGATTACTTGTCTGATTCTTAATACCTATTTATGGCTTATTGTATGTAATTAGGGGTGGAGACCTGGTGTCCTGAAATACAAGCATATAGCTTAGCTCAGGCACCAGTCTCCCACAATACGAATATTGTATGCCTTAAATTTGTAGGTTGACCTTCCTCTGTAAAACATGTATTGTGGTGAGAAAATAAATGAATTATTATTATTATTATTAACTTGCTATGGATTATTTAATTTGACAGGACGAAACTAATACACATCTACTGTCCTTTTCTTACTGGCATAGAAAGAAAAAAGATGCACTGTACTTAATTTTTGTTTAGAAACTAGTTCGGCATCATTACTTATTTATTTATTTAGGTAACCAACAGCGATACATAATAAATTTTACAAGTATGAGTATTACATTATAATATTATGGCCAATAATAGGTTTCCCTGTGTAACTGGAAAGTATAATTTTAACGCATGCGAACAGACTAATATCAAATACACACATACACAATTAAAAATCATAAAACAATACAGAAGAATAAACAATACATAACATAGTTAACAATTATGAAACACTGCAAAACAATGGGTAGTCGTGCCGATCCTGCCAACTATCGGCCGATTTCGATCACCTCCATACTTTGCAAAATTATGGAGCGCGTATTGAACTCGCGCCTCTTGGCATACCTGGAAGGTAACGATCTCCTCAGTGACCGACAGTACGGGTTTCGCCGCAATCGGTCAACTGGGGCCCTACTAGTGTATGCCACTCACTTGTGGGGCGAGGCCCTCGAGAAGAATGGGGAAGCGATTGCTGTCTCCCTTGATGTCTCGAAGGCCTTCGACCGGGTATGGCACGCTGGCCTTTTGAGTAAGCTTCCAGCGTACGGCATTTCCCCTGGCCTGACTGGCTGGGTAAAAGACTTCCTGACTGAACGGTCCCTCCGAGTTGTTGTCGACGGATGCTCTTCTGAGCCCATATCAACTAATGCCGGTGTTCCTCAGGGGTCTGTTCTCTCTGCAACTCTGTTCCTGCTGCATATTAACGATCTGCTGATGCCTGGTATCTATGGGTATGCAGATGACAGCACAGTTGTAGAGAGATGCCTGCCGGGTGCTCGGGCTAGTAGGGAATCAATCCGGTCCGAAAGAGAGGCCATGGTTGAGCGAACGAGTGTTGCGCTGCAGGCAGTCTCCGAATGGGGCAATGCCAATCTTGTAGCATTCAATGTCGCCAAAACACAGGCGTGTCTTTTCACCGCCAAAAGGAGCCCGTTCACCTTGGCTCCTATTTTCGGAATGTGTCCTTGGAGTGTTCCGACCGCCTTCAGCTTTTGGGAGTTGAGATTTCCTCGGACCTTAACTTTGGGCGGTTCATTGAGTCCAAGGCTAAGGTGGCTGCCAAGAAACTTGGCGTTATCGCAAAGGTCCGGCAGTACTTCCCACCTGGGCAGCTTCTAATGTTATACAAAGCACAGGTCCGTTCGTATGTGGAGTACTGCAGCCACATTTGGGTTGGTGCTGCCAAGTGTCACCTGGCCACTTTGGATTCAGTGGAGAGACGTGCAAAGAGGCTGATTGGTGACCCTGATCTAACTCGAGTTGTTCTCCAAAGCCTGAGCACAGGCGTAGAGTAGCCAGCCTTTCGGTGTTCTATAGGATGCATTTCGGGGAGTGTGCGATGGAATTGCATGATTTAATTCCCCCATCTCCGTTCCACCAGCGGACGACCCGTCGTACGGCTGGTTTCCACCCTTACGTTGTTAACACCACTACGATCCGGACGAAGCGTTTCGCCTCCTCCTTTATACCGCGTACATCGAGGGACTGGAACAATTTGCCAGCGGCGGTGTTTCCGTCGGACTACAATTTGAGTGTCTTCAAGGCTAGAGTGAATAGGCTCTTAATAAACTAGTGCGCTTTACCATCAACGATTGCGTCACTGCTTACCATCAGGCAGGATTGCGGTCAAGCGCTAGTTTATAATATATAAAAAAAAAAAAAAAAAAATGAAACTGAATTTAAAACAAATAAATTAGGACATTGACAGCAGAAGATAGAAGAAAGAGGTGAAGAAAATTAGTTGGTTGTCATTTATCTGCATCTATAGTTTCGACTATTAGTTTTTTGAATGTATGTTTATTATGGCAAAATAAATCCACTTTTGAGAATTCTGAGTTATACGCCCGAGCAATGCGAGTCAGTACACAGTTGGCATAGTTGGTGGAGTGCCTAATGAACTATAGTTTCTAAACTAACTTGATTGACTTATTTAAATTAATTACACACGAGTACACGATATTAAAGCTAGTGACAGGTGGAATATTGCAGCTGTCAATGTAAAATGCCGAGTAATTATATTATGAGAATGTAAACTACTTTACAATATTAATTACAAATCTCTGATTGATATGACGTTGAGGTTTTTAATGTGAGTACAGATAAGAAACATTTTTTCCTGTTTTATGTGTACATACAGAGGATCGACCACTCGGGACCACAGCGGCTCTTCAGTGGGGCTAGTAAGAGTTTTCATTACGAAACTTGATCGTCGATATCGAGCGAAAACTCATGGTAGCTACACCAATGAGAGTGCCAAACGCGCTCGATATCGACGATCGAGTCTCGAAATGAAAACTCATACTAGGCTTAAACATGGCAAACTTCTTCGATTTTTGTTCTGAGAGTAGTGATGTTGACATATTTCACACAATGTTATAAGGCGAGGACACAACAGTGCGTGGCGCGTCGCATCGCAAAAACGACGTCGCATCGCAAAAACGACGTCGCATCGCAAAAACGACGTCGCATCGCAAAAACGACGTCGCTCAGAAATACAATGCGATGACGTAATGTAAACATTTCATCGCATACGACATCGTACCACAAGACGCTAACCGTCAGGGGGGCAATCGCGCTCAAATAATTCAACCAAAACAGAATTGGATCGCAACCAAACCATAGCTTTTGTTATGTTTCGTATCGCGCTAACCTTTTGACAGATGGTATAACCATAACTGGATCGCAATTGGAACGTAACCGCTGTCAAATGTAAAAGTTGAAACAAAGCTAACTTTTTCCGTGCCATTTGTCAAACTTACGTCTAAACTATTAGATTGACTTATAATTTATTTAGTTTTAATTATTATGTGTGACGAAATGTATCACTCATACATTGATTTTACTTCAACTGAAGTTAAAACTATAGCGCGATACGAATTGTGATTGAAACTAAACCATAACTTTAACTGGATTAGATACTACCAAGAGTTGAACATCTACCGTTTTTTTTTTTTTACATTTTATAAACCAGCGCTTGACCGCAATCCTGCCTGATGGTAAGCAGTGACGCAATCGTTGATGGTAAAGCGCACTAGTTTATTAAGAGCCTATTCACTCTAGCCTTGAAGACACTCAAATTGTAGTCCGACGGAAACACCGCCGCTGGCAAATTGTTCCAGTCCCTCGATGAACGCGGTATAAAGGAGGAGGCGAAACGCTTCGTCCGGATCGTAGCGCGATCACGCCCCAGGTTTCCTCATGTTTTCTTTCACCTTCAGTCATTGGTGTCCAAGATATACTTAAAAAGTACATATAACTTTAGAAAAGTTACATTGGTATTTGCCTGACCTGGAACCGAACCCGCACATTCATACTTGAGAGGCTGGTGTTTTAACTACTAGGCCACCACGACTTTTACACATCGAATCATTATATGCAGCAAAATACCAGTATGTTTATTGCATGGCTTTCTAATGAAGAAGTACATTGTGAGGAAACTGGTATGTCTCAGAACCAAATAAATTGGAGACATATTGTGATATCTAGCAACCCGCATTGGCCTTGCCTGATGGAGTAAGGCCTACTCCCTCGGGCAGAACGGAGGTCTGTGCCCCAGCAGTGGGAAGATACTAGACTGAATCATAGAGTGATTGCCTAGCCATCCTGATTTCCACAAACATAATTGCTGGAACAACTCACGATTACAAGAAGCTGGACAATTGGAAACCTTAAAATATCCTCCGATGTCACCAAACTGATGGTCAGTCCACACGGTCGGTATAATTTGAGCGGAATGCCGGCGATGGAGCGCTGACGTAAAAACTATGACGAACGCACGCTGGAGTGACTCTTGCGCAGAAAAACTGACCAATGTAAGTTCTATACTGTACAAGCTGAAAATTCGAAACGGTTTGTGCTTTATTTTATTATAATATTAAGTAACTTTTGTTTTGCTGATGGGATATCATCAAATGACCTCTCCCGCTCTGGGCGGAGGGGAAGTGCGTGTCAGACTTTTACTGACTAAAACCCAAAAGCGTTCCTTCACTTGCCTGTGCGCCAGGGCCTCGGTACCATTTTTGGCCAGCCCGCAACCTTCACCCAGAAGGCATCGGTCTTAGTGGACCCCGTCACGATTCCCAATCAACCTTGAACCTTAATGCTTTAGAGATAAAGTTGAAAATCTAATCAAGAAATCTGACAGATCGTAGTAGGTTGAAGTCCTGTCATCTGTACCGTGATAACTATACAATATGTTAAGAAAACCCCGTCCGACCCGTAAGGATAGTAAAGGTTAGGTAAACACATGACCAAATAACATATGAAATTTTACGTAATCATCATAGTAACAATACTAATGAATTTTGAAATAATCTTTTACCCGTAAATTTATTCCAACTTCCCCGAAATTTGGTATTTTTTCAAAAAAATGACAACGCCATTGTGACGGTATTATTATAAACGATGCGACCACGTGCCGCGTGCCCTGCCCCCCTTCGCCCGCGGAAGTGTTGCCTACCGCACATGTATTAAGTTACCTGTTTTTGCGAAATAATATTTATTTTTTTAGGGGGATTTTTTTTAAGTTTAGCCCGGCTCTGTATCCATTAGTAGAATCAGTTATCGATACCTAACAATACCTTCACGGATCGGACAGGGATTTCTTTACATAGGTTTTGTATATATGTACATACTAGTAATTTTTGCAAATTATGTATTTCTGTTTACGCTATAGTTAACAACACATAATAAACAGTTTTTTTTATAACTTTTATATGTAGGGAACTCTTGGACTTGGCCGGTATTTTTTTGTGACGCTCCATTTGTAAGTAGAAGGTAGGTTAATTAGTTTGTGTCCCCTGAGGCTAGAGATCGGTCTTCAAGACCTGTGCCTAGAGAGGCCTGTCTGAAGTGAAAGTTGAACCGTTGGACGTCGAAGAAGAAATAGAAACAAATCAAGATATAATTACTAGGGTTGTAACGGAGGCTTGTTAGCGGAGGCGGAGGCGGATGCGGAGGCGACGAGTCTCACCTCCGCGGATGCGGAGGTTAACGGAGGCGGAGGCGGAGGTGAAATTACATATAGACAAAATTGAAATTTATGGTTAATTAAAACAAAATTTTTATTTTAAATACGTACATTAATAGTAGTATACTTGGTAAAAAAAAATATTACCTTCTTGTAATGAAAATTAAGGATAAACAAATTGTGCTTGCCGCATTCCCGCCTCGCACTAGTTGATTCTTGACCATTTCGCGCTCAAACGCGGCCGGACTATTTATTTATTGCATAAATACGTAAATAAACCTCCGTTATAACTCCGCATAAAATTGTGCGGAGGCGGAGGCGGAAGCGAAGATACGATTTCTTGCGGAACTTCCGCAGTAACGGAAGCGGAGGCGAAACTCCGTTACAACCCTAATAATTACTTTGTGCAGTTATTAAGAAAAAATAAACTTAAAAAAAGAAATCAGCCGCCCAGGCCACCCATTGCCCATTTTCTAGCGTTTGATTTATTTTATTGTGGCGTACAATAAACCATATTAAAAAATTCGACTGCCATCACCCTTGGTAAGGCTGGATGTCAGTTTCTAGTTTCTGAAGACCCGTAACGACTGTCAACCCACAAATGATATTCGGGACTAAGGCTTAAAGTGCTTAAGCTGCCCTTCCGGAGAAATCAGTTGATGATTTCGCATCCTGAACAAAAACTGTTGATCGGGAATATTTGACAGTTTCGGGTACCTTGACCTGCTGTCGGCCGGACATGAGATACAGCCTGTCCCATTTTTATCCTTTAGATGCTGAACCACAAAAAAACTAAAAATGGTTACAATCGACGTAACAGTACGTTTTCTTATCTATCTATACTCTATACTAATATACATATAAAGCTGAAGTTTGTTTGTATGTTTTTTTGTTCGCGTTAATCTCGGGAACTACTGGTCCGATTTGAAAAATTCTTTTTGCGTTGGATAGCCCAATAGTCCAGAAAAGCTTTAGGCTATATAACATCACGCTGCGACTATTAGGAGCGGAGCTTAACTAATTCCACGCGAACGAAGTACTGGCGGCCGCTAGTTTTGAATATAACGTTTCATTGCCTCTTTGTTCGCAAGGGCTACTATTGAGAATAAGGTTCTCGGTCAGATTCCCAGGTTGGGAACTTATTAGGCATTGATTTTTTGAAGTAGGTACTAGAAAGGTAGGACCCTTCCCGAGTGAGGAGTGACCTGGTTTCGAGTAGACACCTAGGACTCGAAAACCAGAGTCTAAGCGATTAAACCTCTCACCACGATGGCACGAATCGGTCGTTCTCTATATTGGAGATGTAAACTTCGCCAATATCAAACCAAAGAGGATTGTAATTAGATATTTTTATAATTCTCTTTATTGTCGGTGTGTGTCACTTACTTCTCGTTGTCATGTGAACGATGGTGTCGTCTAATAAATAAATTCATTAAAACATCTCCTGGGTAATTACTTTTTTCCATCATAACCCAACAGGTTATGGGCCCAGGACGTTAGTCTCGCGTCGAAATTATTATTTTCGCGTGTTTTGGTGGAAATAAGTATTATTTCAAAATTTCACGTCAGTTACGTTTTTCAACAAAATGGCTTCAGGGGTTTCAGGATCTTCAGTGGGCATTCCAATAGACAAATTAAAAGGGATGGAGGATTATAATAATTGGAAATTTATTATGAAGATGATCCTAATACACGAAGACCTGTACGAAACCATTGAATCGGAAGATTGCAAAGATGAACGTAAGAAACAAAAGGCACTCGCGAAAATTTGTCTGTCTGTTGGACCGTCTGCTTTGCAGCATGTGCGCAACGCTAAAACTGCTTATGAAGCTTGGACATGTTTGCAAAAAGCTTATGAAGATAGGGGCCTATGCAGAAGACTAGGGTTGCTGAGATCGCTTTTTGGGGTGAAATTGAAGGAGATGGAAGGCATGCAAGCGTACATAACGAGAGTCACAGAGTTAGCACAACAATTGGCTGATATTGGTTCACCTTTAGATGATGAGTTTGTTGCTGTCATTTTATTAAGTGGGCTAACAAGCGATTTTGACCCACTAATAATGGCTCTAGAAAATTCTGACAGTAAGTTGACCAGTGAAGTCGTGAAGTCTAAACTGATGCTGGAACAGTTGCGTAGGGATGACAAAGAGGTACCAGATGTGAGCGCATTGGCTACAAAGAAAGTGTACAAGTGCTTCAGATGCAAGAAGGCAGGCCATATGAAAAAGGATTGTCCCATGAAGGGTTCATATTCTGTTGGAAAAGATAAGCCGAAGAAGGATAGCAGTACTCTTTTGACAGCATTGTCAGTGTATCCAAAACGTCAAATTTGGTATGTTGATTCCGGTTGTACAAACCATATGTGTAACAGCAAGGATCAGATGATGGACTTTGAGCGATCCAGGTCTACAGAGGTGAATGTGGCTAACGGAGAGAGCATATTTATGGAAGGAAAAGGCAGAGTTTGTGTAAATTTAAAGAAATTAGGTTACAAAACAATAAGTAATGTGTATTATGTTCCTGCATTATCTACCAATTTGCTATCTGTAAGTGAATTGTCTAGAAAGGGATATAGGGTAATATTTACTTCTACAGAATGTAGGATTTTGGATGGAGGTAGGGTTGTAGCTACTGCTACATGTAACAACGGCCTATACGAATTGGATTGTTACAAAGCAGGCAAGCGACAGTCAGAGAGGGCCATGACTTCTTTCTGTGTGGATGGGGAACCGGATGCTGGCTTACAAGGTGGTCTTGAGGCGGCATGGGGCATCGGACATAAAGTAAGTCAGGAGATTTGGCATCGGAGACTGGCACATCTCAACTCCAGAAGTATGAACCTAATGAAGAATGGATTAGTCACAGGTATGGATTATGATGTTTCTACTTTTAATCCTTGTGTTCCATGTATTGAGGGCAAACAACCTAAGCTGCCGTTCTCTAAGAAAAGTTATAGTAGGTCAAAGGAGCTATTAGGGCTTGTACATACGGATGTATGTGGACCTATGCAGGTACCATCGCTAGGTGGGATGCGTTATTTTGTAACTTTTATAGATGATTTTTCTAGAAAAACATTTATTTATTTTCTAAAAAGGAAAGTTCAGGTTTTTGAAAAATTTAAATTATTTAAGGCTTTAGCCGAGAATCAGACGGGAAAGAAACTAAAGGTCCTTAGGAGTGACAATGGGGGAGAATATGTCAATCATGTTTTTCAAAAGTATCTAGAAAACTGTGGGGTAAAACATGAAACTACAATACCCAAATGCAGTTCACAGAACGGAGTTGCTGAGCGAGGCCACAGATGTATCATGGATAAGGTTAGGTGCATGCTGCAGGACTCAGGGCTTGAAAAACATTTTTGGGCTGAGGCGGCAAACACAGCCGTGTACCTCAAGAATCGCTCACCCACCAAAGCCGTCATGGGACTAACTCCAGAGGAAGCGTGGACTTCAAAGAAGATAAACGTAGCACACTTACGTGTCTTTGGTTGTCTGGCATACGCTGTGTCTGATAAGTGTAGGAAACTAGATCCGAGAAGTAAAAAGTATGTATTTGTAGGATACTGTGAAACTAGTAAGGGTTACAGATTAGTAGATCCTTCTTGTCCTAAGACTTGCATAAAGGCTAGGCACGTCGTATTTCTCGAGAATAATTTCATAAACAAAAATGTGTCAAATGGTGATAAAGTGGCATCTGACAGTATTGGTATAATACCAATGGAAAATAGTACTATACCGTTGAATACTTCAGTGACTCCTGGTGAGTCAGGAGAGCAGTCGCTGGACACATCTGTCCCGTTGAGTGATGAAATGTCGGGTGACAGAAATCTTCGCAGGCAAACTGTATTTAGTCTGAATGAAACCGATGATTTTCAGGTCACAGACCACTCATCCGATCCTACATATATTCCAGGTTCCTCCAGCATTGATTCTGATGAGTCAGCAATGACATTTGAAGATGCTGATCAATCCGTCGAGTTTGCGGGGCTCGTGGGGACTAAGGGGGACGATGACTTTCCAGTCACGGCAGAGCAGGCATTGAGTAGTGGTGAAGCTGCACACTGGCGTAAGGCAATGATAGATGAGTATGATTCGTTTATACAAAATAAGTGTTGGTCATTAGTAGATCTTCCTAAAGGGCATAAAGCTGTAAAGTGTAAATGGATCTTTACTAAAAAGAGGGGTTTAAATAATGAATTATTACGTTATAAAGCTCGCCTCGTAGCAAAAGGGTTTACGCAAAGGTATGGGGTAGACTACTATGAGACATTTTCACCGGTTGTTAGATACTCAACTATTAGGATTTTATTGGCCTTAGCTGCTCAGTATGATATGGTGATAGAACATCTTGATGTCAAAACGGCATTTTTAAACTTACCGTGACTTAACAGAAATTGTTTATATGGAGCAACCTGAAGGCTTTATTGATAGGAAAAACAGGGAAAAAGTTTATTTGTTACATAAAGCAATTTATGGTCTAAAACAGGCAGCAAAAGCTTGGTATGAAAAGATAAACAATGTTTTAGTCAATAAATTAGGTTTTCGAAGGTTGTCTTCTGAACAATGTGTTTATGTCTATAATCAAGATGGAGAAATAGTTTTCATTGCTTTATATGTAGATGACATATTGTTGTTCTCGATTAAGAATTCTCGAAAACGAGACATTTTTAAGAAACAGCTTAAGGATGAATTTAAGATGAATGACTTGTGTCCAAGTAATCACATTTTAGGTATGAAAATTACCAGAAATTTAGATGGAAAGTTTACTTTGGATCAGTCGTCTTATATTAAGAAAATTTTAGATAAATTTAATATGTCAGATTGTAAACCATGTCAGACTCCAATGGAGGTTGGTTTGAAATTAGAAAAGTCAGAAGATAATGACTATAATAACAACTATAGAAGTATTATAGGTTATTTAATGTATTTGGCAGTCTGTTCCAGGCCTGATATTGCTCATAGTGTATGCTACCTCAGTCAATTTAACAATTGTAATTCAGAAAGCCACTGGAAAGCAGCAAAAAGGGTACTGCGGTATTTAAAAGGGACTTCTGGGTATCATTTTTCTTTTGAAAAGGGTAATCTAGAGTTAGTGGGATATACAGATGCCGACTGGGGTGGAGATCAGTCAGATCGCAGGTCATACACGGGTTACTGTTTTTCTCTTAATAAATCTATTATATCTTGGGAGTGTCGTAAACAGCGAACGGTAGCCTTGTCTAGTGCAGAGGCTGAGTACATGGCAATCTCTGACTCTTGCAAGGAGGGTTTGTTTTTACAAACGTTTATTCGGGAGTGTACTGGTGTTGAATGTAGCATAAGTTTATTCAATGACAATCAGTCAGCTCAAAAGATTTGTTGTAACACTCTATCCCATTCTAGAACAAAACACATAGATATAAGACATCATTTTGTCAAAGATTTAATTAACAAAAATGTTGTAAGTGTTAGTTATGTAAGTACTGAAGAAATGGTGGCAGATGTACTAACGAAGTCGTTATGTAAAGATAAACATATGAAGTGTATATCCAAGATGCTAAACATAAGCTAGGATATAGGTTGCGCTTTGATTATGTGTACATAACAGTATAGGTTCTTTGTTACGTGTTTTATTTATCTGCTGTAAACTATTTTTATTGTACTGTTTATATAATATTTATGTCAGAGGCACTATGTATAACAGAGTTGTTTTAATTAGACTTGTGGAAGTGTAGCCTACATGTAACTTAGTTTTCATGATTGTTTAATTTTCAATATAATGTGTTCTTTGGATTAAGGCCTAGAACTTAGAAGGTTAGGTAACTGATATTGTCTTAGTTTAAGGCCTAGTATTGGAGATGTAAACTTCGCCAATATCAAACCAAAGAGGATTGTAATTAGATATTTTTATAATTCTCTTTATTGTCGGTGTGTGTCACTTACTTCTCGTTGTCATGTGAACGATGGTGTCGTCTAATAAATAAATTCATTAAAACATCTCCTGGGTAATTACTTTTTTCCATCATAACCCAACACTCTAGACCTTTAAAGACTAATTTCCGGATTACTTCAGCTATAATTTGTGTTATACATATCATCATCATCATCTCAGCGTTAATCCCAGTCGCATCCGAAACTTTTTCAGCTTTGGAGTCTGGGGTCCGCTTTACCAGTCTAATTGCTGATTTGGCTAAGCTTCGATATTTTCCGTGAAGCGACTGCCGTCTGACCTCCAATTTGTGTTATACATATGTCGGAGTGTTTTCCACGCCTACGTCCGCCACTCGCGACACCGTGGCTGTGGCATACATATTTACAATAGTTAGTAGAAGATATAAGAACAACGTGCCAACAATCTCTCATCACAGGATGCTAAAGATCGCGCGAAATGGAGGAGAATGTGCAGAAAAGCGGACCCCGGGCTGCAACGCGAAAGCCGCGGATGCAACCGGGATAAACGCTGAGATGATGATGAGTACAAGATATAAGAAAATACTGTTACGAATGGACCTTATGTCGATGGTATAAGGTTCAATATCGCGTGACATGCAGTGTGTAACTTTTAAGCCCTATATCCCCAGATCTAGACATTTTCTAGGTGCAATATAAAAACGCATTGCTAGACTTAGGATGGCCTATCGAATGGTACAGGTCGCAACAATTTTTTCAACAAAGTGTTGACATCGAAATTTCCAGAAACCCGTTTCCGGGAATTACCGTAGGTACTTACTGAATGACCTCGAAGTTATGCGGTATTATTATTACGTCTAGACGAATCTGGAATGTTCGATCAGCTGACCTATATATAGCGCCGTAACGTCGGCGCAGAGTCAGTCTACATTCGACTAGCGATACGACAACAAGCGACAGATAAGAAGCGATAATTGAGAATACCTACTGCAACAACTGTAACGAGAACTTTGAGTACTACGTGAAGTAACATCTGTAGTGTTATTGTGTGTTTACAACACGGACTTCGTGGACTTAAGAGAAGACTTCGGTGCGACATCAGCTACGTTCTACTTGTCATTGCCCACTACCCTCTGTACCCTCGTCGTCAATAAACTTCGCAACACCTAACCGGCGTTTTAGTACCCCCAGCCCGTAACAATACTTACGTTATTTTCTACCACTTGATGTTCCTTACTTACATTTGCTATCTCTTTATTTGCGTAAATGAGTTTCCTAGAAAATGCCGTTTATTTTGAAAATATTTAACATTCTTGGCATTACGTATTTGCGTTATTACGCAGACAAAATTTTGAAACACATATGGCAATAAATTAACAATATAGCAATAATGTAACCATATAGATGATATAGAGCAATAAATGAGCATTTATAGCAATAATTTATCCATATAGTAATAATTTAGTATACATATAGCAATAAATTAGTAATTTCGAGGTACAGAACCTACTCTTGAAAATGTGTCTCTATCTCCATTCTCCAAGTTTTTGCTCAATTACCTACTTGTGGTAACAATAAAATTATTTGCTTAAAGAAGGCATCCATTGCGTTGAATGTTGCAGCCATAATTGTATGAAGATATTTTCTGTTATTAAACGACATCTGTGAACATGCATTGTGCTAACACTTATTCTGTTGCATTTAATTTGAGTAATTTGTTGTAGAGACGACAGCACACCAAGCTACTACAATCTGTCAGTTTTTTTATTGGATTTTCAACTTTATCTCTAAAGTATTACGGCTCAAGACTGATTGGGAATATTTGAAGTTTCGGAAAGGTTGACTTGCTGTTGTCCGTACCTAACAACCTAATTTTTAAGCCGTCGAATTATTTTTTTATCACGTTTTTTTTGTAATATTTTTTTAAGTTTCTCCCTACTGTGGACCTATGCCGCCTCCTATCCTACCCTGCGTGTCCCAAAACATGCTCACAAACCGACCTCTGCCACTGACGACATCGCAGAACCAAACAATCAAAGGCATATTGTGATTTGTGACATCAACCCGCCCCCTAATCGGCAAACACATTTTTGTCAAATGATTGCGACTAGTTGGTATCAGTTGGGAATTGGGATCGTTCGGACCGCCCATTGGTCCGTTCGGTCCAAATGATCCCAACTAGTCGCAATCATTTGTTTTTCAAAAATGTGTTCGCCGATTAGGGGGCTGCTCTGGGCGTGGGTGCGTGGTAGATTACAGCCCATATCCTCTCACCTGTGAGGAGGCCTGTGTTCCAGCAATAAATAAATAAAGTGCTAGGATATAATTCGAACCCTACAATTCGTAAATCGCGGAAGTTTCCATGCTAGCACCACCTCTCAGTCACCACACAATCAAGTTTATCGGCGAATTTGAACCAAAGCTGTGAATCACAATCATTGATATAAGTTTGATAAGCTGTCACAGGCACGCGGCGTTTCTTTCCGTTTTATTACTCCTCTGCGTCCTCTCGCTTGGCGCCCCACAGCGCGAGTAGGTGTTAACTCCGCCCCCCGCTGCGCAAGAGTCGACCGCGCTTTATTTATCACTTTCACTAAACAATGCGTGTTGATGCCGTTTGTGGCTTGTATTCAAACTGTTTTGATCTTTTTGCTGCAATGAATGTCTAATTACAAGTTCGTGTTGCGTTTTTATGTGTACATTAATGTATTTTAATGTTTGTTGTGGTATGAGTTGGTGTTGTAGGTAATTAACTGTTTTTATTTCCTTTGTATTTTGTGTATTTTATCATTATAATGCATTCGGTTCTGAAGTCCAAACTTCAAGATGATTCAACCTAAGTAAAATGTACGCCAAATGTCAAAAAAATCAGCTTACTATAAATGTCTGTAAAAATGAAGAGGCTTTAAAATGAACTTAACTTGCCACAAAAAACCAAAACCTAAACCCCGTATTATTTACAGCGATATCAGTTAGATCAGCTCTTAAAAGGAATCACCGATCAATCATGTCATCACCTAAGTTCTCAAACAGGTTTAAACCTCGTCGTCAACCCAGTATTGTAAACGTACGGTATCCTTGCTCCCGTTCACAATACCTTATTTTGTAATTCAAATGGTGTCATGGCCGCCGCGGGTCGTTGCGGGAGGCGCGGGGGAAGCATGCCACCCGCACTTTCATTGTAATTTGGTCTATTCTTCAAGGTTCTCACTTGTGGGTGGAGGAACTAGGTATGCGTTGCGGTCTTCTACGATGCCTAAGATTTTGAACATTGCTTTTTTCCTGTGTCATTTGCATTTGTCACACGTTTTATTCATCAAGGCCACCAAAGGAGATGAGTCAGATACGTAATCATCATCATTTTAATGTCTTCTTTGGTGGTCACCAACCCTCGGGTAAGTATAGTTTAAGTTTTGTAAGAAACCGACAGATGTTTTGGAATAAAATTTAGTTTAGACTTCCTAAACAGGAGAACACCGAAGTATCTTCCGACCCTGACCCAATGAAAAGCACTAAGGCTAGTCCAGTTTCACCTTACTGACTGACCGACCTTCTGACAATTCAAAAGTGCCTGTAACTGGTTTATTTGAAATAAATTCTTTGATTTGATTTGAAAAAGGGAGTGGTGAGGGGTGGGCGTTTTGGCGGACTGTCTTATGTAACACTACCCGCGTAAATATGAATCCCGTGGGAATATCGGGCTTAAAAAGAATATAGCAAAGTAGCCTAAGTTACTTCTTATTACATCAGTTACCTGCCAATAAAAGTCCCGTCAAAATCAGTCCAGCCACTTCTAAGATGAGCCGGAACAAACAGGCAGACAATAATTGTAAAAAAATGTAATATTGGTGTAGGTATGTACCGTATATTTTGTATTCTTGTGCATGTAGTTAATAAAAAACGGTTACTTCAATATTACTCCCCCTTTCCTTATCCAGATTTATTTGGGATCGAACCAATCCTTCAGATGTCTTCGTCTACAATGTTCTATCTATCCATTTTACTTTGTTTCTTCCTCTATCAATATAGGCATCCATAGTGACATGTTGATATTTCATGCTTACTACTTTCCTCCCGACATTGTCATTCGTTGAATGATGACTCCTGTTTGGTGGCAGCCCTGGGAGTGCTAGTGTGATGGCGGCGCGGCGTGACGATGAGGTGAAGTGTCACACTGCATAATGCATGTCCGGAGACTCCGCCCGGGACTGTGCCCGGGAGCTGTCTGGTGCAGACGACAACACATCAAGCTACTACAATCTGTCAGATATTTTTATTCGATTTTCAACTTTATCGTTAAATTATTAGAACTCAAGTTTGGTTGGGAATATTTGGTGGTTTCGGGTAGCTTGACCTATAATGTTGTCCGTACATCAGGGATAGTCCTACAAGTTGTGATTGTAATAACTAAAACCATCGTCATTATACTCTTATTATATCTCATATTATCATACCCTTAAATCGTGAAAGCGTTTTAGTTGGTCCCCACATTTTGATGAATTATAACTGCACGGCTATTGAGTGCTGTGCTGCATGTCGCGGGTTCAATTCCCGCATGGCATTCATTTGTATTTGTGTTTTGTATAAGTCGTGGTGGCCTAGTGGTTAAAACACCAGCCTCTCAAGTATGAGTGGGTGGGTTCGATTCCAGGTCAGGCAAGTACCAATGTAACTTTTCTAAAGTTATATGTACTTTCTAAGTATATCTTGGACACCAATGACTGAAGGTGAAGGAAAACATCTTGAGGAAACCTGGACCTTATAAGTCTGAAATCACTAACCCGCATTGAGCAAGCGTGGTGATTACGCTCAATCCTTCTCTGTATGAGAGGAGACCTGTGCCCAGCAGTGGGACTATAAAAGGTTGATGATGATGATGATGATTCATTTGTATGATCTACAACTAGTTATTCCGGTGTTTGTGCCGCGCCCACGATACAGGAGAAATTCTTAGTGTGGGGCAACGCAAAAAAGAGTAAGTATGTGAAACTGTTTTATTTTGTTGTTATCGCGATTTCAGTGAGTCTGAAAGTGTAAAATTACCTCTTTACCAACATCTTTTCAATAACCTACATCGTGCTACGTGTGTGGTTTTAGTCAGTCTATGTTGTCGAGAGTAGGTATTGGACTAATTTCCCTGAGGCCTCAAATAGCTATTGTGTAAGTTATATGGATGAATAGATATTTATTAGTTACTAGCTTTCCGCCCGCGGCTTCGCCCGCGTGGAGTTCGGTTATATCGCGCTTTTTAGATTTTCCTCAGGAACATCATATTTTTCCGGGATAAAAGGTAGCCTATGTTCTTTCTCAGGGTCCAAAGATTGTCTGTGCCAAATTTCATCAAAATCGGTTGAGAGGTTTAAGCGGGAAAGCGTAACAGACAGACAGACAGACAGACAGACAGACAGACAGACCGACAGACAGACAGAGTTACTTTCGCATTTATAATATAGTTTTTCCGCCCGCGGCTACCGCGTGGAGTTCGGTTATATCGCGCTTTTTAGATTTCCATCGGGAACATCAAATTTTCCGGATAAAAGGTAGCCTATGTTCTTTCTCAGGGTCCAAAGATTGTCTGTGCCAAATTTCATCAAAATCGGTTAAGAGGTTTAAGCGGGAAAGCGTAACAGACAGACAGACAGACAGACAGACAGACAGACAGAAAGACAGAGTTACTTTCGCATTTATAATATTAGTATGGATTTATAAAACAGAACTCTGCTTCTAGAAAACAGAAAAACATAATTTGTTAGAGCCAACGTGACAGATAAAACCATTTTTCTTGTAACATTCTTATTATTCTAAATTTTAAATATTTTACACGTTCATTTGTTTTTGTTTTTATCTTCAAATAGGTCTGTGACCTCTCATGCCTAAAAAGGAAATAAATATTGTATGATATTATAACCATTAGAGCACCTAAATCATCATAATCATCTCAGTGATCCGAAGCTTTGGAGTCTGGGGTCCGCTTTACCAGTCAACTGTTGATTTGGCTAAACGTCGATATTTTCCGTGAAGCGAATGCCGTCTGACCTCCACAACCCGAAGGCGATATCGAAGCATTGCAGTTAGAGCATCTTATAAATATACGTATATCAAGAAACACATTATACTAAAATGTTACCATTACTTACTAACTATTTATTATTTACATCAAACTTAACCTAACAGATGTTAAGTAACAGATATACTTAGTCCTTGCGTAGTTAAACCATAGAATAAAGAGAGGGAAGTACGTTATCTTCATACAAACGGACCGCGCGCGGCTTGTATGTGTGCGCCATAGTATCTATGCGTCGCCGCACGCACACCTAAACACAATATTGGAGTGCCTATGACTGCGCTAGTCGCGGCTAGCACGGAACGAGGTTCGCGCGTCACGGCTTTTCGGCACATTAGATTTTAAAAAATGATCACATAAACTGCAAAGTTGGTATGTCTATTTATGAACAAATAAAAGACTTATATTTTTCAAATTATATTTCTAAAAGTTATTTACAAGGATACGGATATATTACACATTAAAGTTAAATAACAACGCGTTTCGTAATAGTCGAAACCGAAGAAAGTAGGTATTTTTCTGTAGCTAATTTGTGATTTTGTATTAAATGTGTGATTCAATAGATGTTATGTTTGTATTATTTATATTTGTATTAATTAAAAATAAAAATAAATATGGTTCTTTATGTATACAAAACTAAAAATAAAAATTACAAAAAAAAAAACTGACTAGTATATGTAAACTAAATACTAAGCAAATAATTTAAACATAAGCTCTTAGTCTATAAATATTTGTTAGCGGTTTGGGCAACAACCGTAACCGACGAAGCGCGGACAGTCGTCAACCCTAAGACAGTAGGCAATTAAATCGCGGATTGGGTCGCAGATAACCTACTTCCCCTCTTTATTCTATGGTTAAACTTTGCAAAAAGGGGTACTTATTATAAAATCACAGATTATTTAGAAGACAAAAAGGCTTGGGACTCAGCTAGCAATATGCGTAATTATAACGCAAATTATTGTAAACATTTTCATTTTTAATGTCTGGACTTGAAAAAAGACGGTGATCCCTTAGTTTGTTTCGGCTATTTCTTCTCAGAGGTAGTCAGTTAAGAAACGGCGGCTTCATCTAGTTAAAAAAAAAAATATATGACGTGTAAAAGTGATCCACGATGACCGGTCTTGTGCTGCCCGCATCCATCGGCTTCCCGCGACCCTCACCAGGTCATCGGTCCACCTTGTTGGGGGTCTCCCTACGCTGCGTCTTCCAGTCCAGCCGCAGTCAGCCTTTGTCCAGCAGTGGACATCTATAGGCTGAGGAAGAAGAAGAAGAAAAGTGATCAGTGAAACTACTTGCTTAATAAACGATTTCTTTTCATTTCATTTTTTTACAAAATTTCCGCTTGCTAGTCATTACCAGTAATGGGCACGCACATAGATGGACATCGCCCCACCTCGGTCCTTTGCAATTATCTGCGTAACATTTTAGTACAAAGCATAATACAAAATCTTACCTGATGGACACTTCACAGCAGTACCATTTCAATTACAACCCATTCAAAATTCAACTCTAACAGCCTCCTTCAAAGTTGTTTATCAAATGTAACGCCGCCAAAGTTTTTGAGATTGTTATGTAAAATACCACACATCTTGGCAACAAAGGGTGTTTGGAACAGACAATGTATTGTCGGTCAAGTGTGACATTCGTCAGGGCTTTTAAAACGTTTCAACTTAAACGTTTTTACTGGGAACATCTAATATATAAAATTCTCGTGTCGCGGTGTTTGTGGTGAAACTCCTCCGAAACGGCTTTCCCGATTCTCATGAAATTTTGTGTGCATATTTTTAAATATAGATCTATATCGCCCTTTACAGCACATGATTTAAATAAATAGTTTCGAAGATATTACACATTTAAAAATTGTGGGGCGTCGCATTTGCGGCGGTACTAACCGGTTGGGCGGCGGGTGGCTATGTTCTTTATACAACGTTAACAGTTTTTTTTTTGTAATGTATTTAGTATCAGTATTGCACCCATGCGAAGCCGGGCGGGTCGCTAGTATTCATATACATATTGGCATAGCGCTGTGTGAAAAGAAGACCAATTAGAATGTGGATGTTAAGCGGCGATTTAATGGCCGAATGGGTTTTATGGGTGATAAGCATAGGTCGGAATAGGTAGAGTGAATTGGGGTTGTTAATCGGAAACGTATACTTATATGAATATGGACATTCCCCCGGATTAACGGAATTGGTTGATTATTAAAAAAAATATGACCATACCCTTCATTAGAGGCTAAAAATAAAATATTAAAATGTATTTAATGCTTCGATCGGAATTTGATTGATTTTATTTTTCAACAAGTAAATAATAAATTAGTTTAGTTTTGTTCTTCTTCTTCAGCCTATAGATGTCCACTGCTGGACAAAGGCCTCCCCCAAGGCTTTCCACGCTGACTGGTCTTGTGCTGCCCTCATCCATCGGCTTCCCGCGACCTTCACCAGGTCATCAGTCCACCTTGTTGGGGGCCTCCCTACGCTGCGTCTTCCAGTACGTGGCCGCCACTCCAGAACCTTACTGCCCCCTCGGCCATCGGTTCTACGAGCAATGTGCCCTGCCCACTGCCACTTAAGTTTAGCGACTCGCAGAGCTATGTCGATGACTTTGGTTCTTCAGCGGATCTCCTCATTTCTGATTCGATCACGCAGAGAAACTCCGAGCACAGCTCTTTCCATTGGCCTTCTTTAGTTTTGTTACCTTCCTTTAAATGAATTGAGTAGTAATAATGTCACTACTAACATTAACAATATTTACTTGGATCCGGAATTACATTCCGGGAAAGTGGCTTATCCATGTTCTTCTTTCTGTGAACATTTATGATATAAGTACCAAAAATCACTCTACTTATTCCGCTCACTGGTGATAAGTGTGGCTAATACCGTAGTATTCTGTAATCTGTGCTAATACCAAAAGAGATGTGGCTGGTTACATCGACATATACTAATGGACATGCCTTAGAGATGAGAATTGTAGCACTCCGAAAGAAATAGAGGAAACGAAGTTTCGGTCTATCTTTATCTCTCTCAAAACCATCAATCATCTATGAGGAAAGAGATAGAGCTAGATCGAAAGCATAGGCCATCTCTCTCACTCTTTTCAAACCAAAAAAAAAATACTGTAGATTATACACGTACGTAGTCGTGGTGGCCTAGTGGTTAAAACACCAGCCTCTCAAGTATGAGTGTGCGGGTTCGATTCCAGATCAGGCAAGTACCAATATAACTTTTCTAAGTTATATGTACTTTCTAAGTATATCTTGGACACCAATGACTGATTAAAAGGTTAAGGAAAAAATCTTGAGGAAACCTGGACTTTAAGTCTGAAATCGCCAACCCGCATTGAGCAAGCGTGGTGATTACGCTCAATCCTTCTCTGTATGAGAGGAGACCTGTGCCTAGCAGTGGGACGATAAAAGGTTGATGATGATGATGCTGATGATACGCGTACGGTATAATTATGTCGATGGTAGGTTAGTAGTGGCGTTGCCGTGTACTGTAACCAACGGCTTTTATACCAACAACGAAAAACAAAGTTGTTCCACCATTGATATAGTATTAAACAGATATGATATGCTCTAACAAATTAACCGAAATAAATGTGCCGATCGGAGCAGCAGCACACACATGTAAATTTTTTATTCTGCGTACATTGCACACATTGGTACAGTGTGAATGAAATGGGGCGCAATCTAAAGCATAGAGAAGAAAAAGATGGCTAGTGTTTGTCGTTTTCGCTGTTAGCGTTTGTCGTTTGTTTTTACTAGTGTATCGAGAGTGACTAAGGCAAGAGATTAGAATTATAATCTTTTGTACGCTTCAAGTTCAATGCGCTAGTGACTTATCTACCTTAGTTTAATATTATATCAATGTGTTCCACGTGTCTGTTGATGTCCTTACGCTCTCCCAGTACACATGCGTGCATGATTTGAATCTTGAATGAGTAGGTAGGTATATCTTTAAGGTGATTTAAAAGAATTTCGCGTTGAATAACCAAATCATAACACCAAATTATGGTACTACAAACATTTACTTGCATTTCCATTATAGTACCTACTTTTGAAATGGACTATAGTTAATTTTTAGTCACGATCGAGGGTTTTGGCAGTAAATTTTAATCTACTACTTTATAGGTTTGATAAATCCGTCTGCTTAGCAATCTAAGTGGGTCAGAGCCCATTCGTCCCCTAAGATTCGCACCCTGTGCCCACTCGTCCCCTGGAACTTTTGAGGGGCCCATTCGTCCCCTGTAACGCAATAAACGTGACTAAACTGTCAAAATTAAAGGGAATTGCGATCGAAGTGCACTTTATGTCAAAAACAGATAATCAGTCTATTTTGTTTTTACTGCTAGGACTCAGTCCTCTCTAGTTTCTGTGGGAAGTAATGAGCAGTAATCCATCATACAGGCCCAGAGCTTTAACCTTAGTTGGGTATTTATATGAATTAACATTTGTTACCATTTCAATTATTTTTCTTCCGAAGCAGTCAATTAAAGATCTACTCGTTGTGATAAGTGCTTGTATCGACAATCAGTGATAACATCAGCAATGCTTTGCTGATGCTGATCTTAATTAATGACAATTAACTGCAGCCTCATTTAATTGCTTGTTTCAATTCATTTCATTAGCATGAATTTGTCGAAACGGAACACTTGGTATGTTACCTACGATTAAACGGACTTTGCGACATTTAACAATACATGTTTATTTCATTATGATTGTAATTAGTTTAGTTTTCTTTTTTTTAACTTTGCTTCACTATCGTGGATGCATTTCATCATCATCAACCTTTTATCGTCCCACTGCTGGGCACAGGTCTCCTCTCATACAGAGAAGGATTGAGCGGATGCGTTTACAAACATATAAATCACATAAGCAAACATCCAGACCCGGAACAACTATTTGTAGGTGCGGGAATCGAACCCGTTACATGCAGCGCAGCGCTAACCATACAGTCTCTTCAAGTTGCGTAGGGCTAGTTATAGTGCCTTCAAAAGTTCAAATTAACGGTGGAGCTTCTTACTCATACTTCTCCAAACGAAAGCACGTTTTGAAAGGGTCCACTAGAACGTGACGGCGTCCACTAGGACCGAAGCCTTCTGGGTAGGGTTGTAAGTTACAACCCTCCGTTACAACTTGTAACGGAGGCTTGTTGTTCAAGCAATCGGTCAACTGGGGACCTACTAGTGTATGCCACTCACTTGTGGGGCGAGGCCCTCGAGAAGAATGGGGAAGCGATTGCTGTCTCCCTTGATGTCTCGAAGGCCTTCGACCGGGTTTGGCACGCTGGCCTTTTGAGTAAGCTTCCAGCGTACGGCATTTCCCCTAGCCTGACTGGCTGGGTAAAAGACTTCCTGACTGAACGGTCCCTCCGAGTTGTTGTCGACGGATGCTCTTCTGAGCCCATGTCAACTAATGCCGGTGTTCCTCAGGGGTCTGTTCTCTCTGCAACTCTGTTTCTGCTGCATATTAACGATCTGCTGATGCCCGGTATCTATGGGTATGCAGATGACAGCACAGTTGTAGAGAGATACCTGCCGGATGCTCGGGCTAGTAGGGAATCAATCCGGTCCGAGAGAGAGGCCATGGTTGAGCGAACGAGTGTTGCACTGCAGGCAGTCTCCGAATGGGGCAATGCCAATCTTGTAGCATTCAATGCCGCCAAAACACAGGCGTGTCTTTTCACCGCCAAAAGGAGCCCGTTCACCTTGGCTCCTACTTTTCGAAATGTGTCCTTGGAGTGTTCCGACCGCCTTCAGCTTTTAGGAGTTGAGATTTCCTCGAACCTTAACTTTGGGCGGTTCATTGAGTCCAAGGCCAAGGTGGCTGCCAGGAAACTTGGCATTATCGCAAAGGTCCGGCAGTACTTCACACCTGGGCAGCTTCTAATGTTATACAAAGCACAGGTCCGTTCGTGTGTGGAGTACTGCAGCCACATTTGGGCTGGTGCTGCCAAGTGTCACCTGGCCGCTTTGGATTCAGTGGAGAGACGTGCAAAGAGGCTGATTGGTGACCCTGATCTAACTCGAGTTGGTCTCCAAAGCCTAGAGCACAGGCGTAGAGTAGCCAGCCTTTCGGTGTTCTATAGGATGCATTTCGGGGAGTGTGCGAGGGAATTGCATGATTTAATTCCCCATCTCCGTTCCACCAGCGGACGACCCGTCGTACGGCTGGTTTCCACCCTTACGTTGTTAACACCACTACGATCCGGACGAAGCGCTTCGCCTCCTCCTTTATACCGCGTACATCGAGGGACTGGAACAATTTGCCCGCGGCGGTGTTTCCGTCGCACTACAATTTGAGTGTCTTCAAGACTAGAGTGAATAGGCTCTTAATAAACTAGTGCGCTTTACCATCAACGATTGCGTCACTGCTTACCATCAGGCAGGATTGCGGTCAAGCGCTGGTCAATAATTTGTAAAAAAAAAAAAAAAAAGTAACGGAGGCTTGTTAGCGGAGGCGGAGGCGGAGGTGAAAGTACATATAGAAATGGTTAATTAAAACATTTTTTTATTTTAAATACGTACATTAATAGTAGTACACTTGGTAAAAAAAAATATTACCTTCTTGTAAAGAAAATTAAGGAGAAACAAATTGTGTTTGCCGCATTCCCGCCTCGTACTAGTTGATTTTTTTTTTTTTAATAATTATAAACTAGTTCTTGACTGCAATCCCGCCCGATGGTAAGCAGTGATGCAATCGTTGATGGTAAAGCGCACTAGTTTATTAAGCTTATTCACTTAAAACACTAAGGAATAGGAAGGATGACGGCAGTTGAGCGAGGTGATGCAATGTTAAACGCAAGACCAACACGACCAAACGAAGCTGCGCTAGAAGGAGATTGATCTGGAGACTCTCCACGACCAAACTCCCGACACAACAACATTTGGCGCATCGTACCCGCCACACATCGTAACACAACTGCTCAGACCCGTCCTCCATACGGCTTCACCAGACATCATGCTGGAACACGAAGAATCGCTTGGCGGCAAGACTTTGTCTGGTGGGTGGTAACTTCTGCCGCCAGCCGATGTTATGGCCTACCACCGAGAAAATTCTTGACCATTTCGCCCTCATGTTTGTACTCCCCTAATTACTAATCTATACTAATATACATATAAAGCTGAAGAGTTTGTTTATTCGTTTGTTTGAACGCGCTAATCTCAGGAACTACCGGTCCGATTTGAAAAATTCTTTTTGCGGTTGATAACCCATTAATCTAGGAAGGCTTTAGGCATATAACATCACGCTGCGACCAACAAGAGCGGGGCGTATTAAAAAATAACACCCGTGAAACCGCGTGGCGCAGCTAGTCATAGTATAAACGGGGATTTATACGGGACCATTTGCGTCTATTTGCCCTACACACTACATCACAAATACCTAATGTTTCATGTAGACGTGCTTGTGTAGCTTGTAGGACAAAATACCTGGGGATGATTCGACCCTAAAAATCTAACTTGCGCCGATGTCAAAATATCATTTTTTTTTTATAATTATAAACTAGTGCTTGACTGCAATCCCACCTGACGGTAAGCAGTGATGCAATCGTTGATGGTAAAGCGCACTAGTTTATTAAGCCTATTTACTTAAAAAAGCCTATTTACTTAAAAAACTAAGAAATAGGAAGGATGACGGCAGTTGAGCGAGGTGATGCAATGTTAAACCCAAGACCAACACGACCGAAGCTACGCTAGAGGGAGATTGATCTGGAGACTCTCCACGACCAAACTCCCGGCACAATATCATTTGGCGCATCGTACCCGCCACACATCGCAACACAACTGCTCAGACCCGTCCTCCGTACGGCTTCACCAAACATCATACGGAACACGACGAATCAATATTGCGTTTACACTTTTTTCGGATAAAGTAAAATAACTAAACTGTTAAATAATAAATTTACATAATATTTCCGTTTGGAATATAACGTGTCCCCACTAACCGCCTAGGTACCTCACACATATTAATAGATAACTCATCAAAAGGACACACTCTGCAGTTAAAATCTCTCTAATAGACGCACACTTTTAACACTTCCGCTATTAAAACTGTTATGAACACTGAAAAAGAATGACAAAAAACACTCTCTACACTTCAGCGAAAAAAGAACTCTATCCTAACAGCAAAAAGGAGGAAACTGCTTGCGCTACACAGCTATCACAACATCAAAGTGATAATTTAGACATCTAATCAAAATCTTCATCTATTGTTACAAAAATAAGGTTCAAATTCAAGTAGTGTGCTTTAAAAGTCACGTGTAATAAACCTTTAACATGACAACACGAAATTAAGAGTATTAAAACAACATATGCGAGACAATGGAGCGGCGAGCACAAAGGGCGGCGGTCCCTTTGAAGTCGGCGTTGGGCCGGCTAATTTTACAACAGCCCGGTGGTCACACCCTTGGGCTTGGAACTTGTACAACTAAACATTGTGCACCGTTTGAATGTAATAACGTATAAGCCCCGCACGATGATATTGCGACGGAACCTTGTCACAATAACAGCGTTGTGACGTCATCTGTCACACAAAAGGACAGCTAGCAAAAGAATGTTAAATGCAAAATTAATATTAGGGTTAAGGGTTTACTTATATTTTATAATTTTATTACACTCTTTATAAAGAGTGTATGTATAATAAAATTCATATTAATTTTGCATTTAACATTCTTTCGTAGGTATACCTACTCACCCATATTCTGACAAATAAACTTTCATTATTAAAAATTTCAAGGAAATAATTTTTGTAGACGTAAGAAAAATATACTTATTCGTATATCTTTCTTACATGTATACTATTTTTTTCTAACTACATTTCTGTTAATTTGCGAGCGGGAATTGAACCAGAGTCCACTGTGTAGTAGTCATGTTTTAATTACTACCTACATCTATCAGCTTATAAATAAAACCAGGATAATATGTAAAAAAATGTATATAGTCTTCCGAATCAGAACTGCTTTCTGTGTCTGTCGTTTCCAATTCACTGTCGTCGTCGTATTTATGACAAATAACTCGTCAGTTATTCGATCTTTATTCCAATATTCCTCTTCAAGCCGTTTAACATGATTGACTTCCTTTCGCCAGTCATCTGGAGTTATTGAAGCCAACGCCTCCAACGTCAGAGCTTCAATGCGACTTTCCAACTGCTCCACATTCTTTTCTGACACCCTCATCTTTACCAGGTTCCAGATGTACTCAATGGGGTTGAGGTCGCAGTTGTAAGGTGGTAATCTAACGACTTCATGGCCATTGCCAGCTAATAAATTGTCAATTTTATAATTTTTCGGCGGTCTGTGCCGTTTAATTAATAAATCGAGGTTTGAGCTTGTAGCCACTCAACAATCAACTGTTTTTTATTGTTCATACTTGGTGGCCTATTCTCATCCCTACTGTGATAAGGGGCGTTGTCCATCACAATTTTGGAGTTGCGTGGTATGTTGGGTACTATTTTTTCTGTAAGCCACTTGGTGAAATTCTCAGCATTCATTTGGTCATAGTAATCCCCCGTTTTGGTGTCTGCTTTAAACATTAAAAGAGCATTGTCAACAAAACCGCTTTAACTTCCCGCGTGAACTATTATCCATCGGCGGCCGGGGCTGTCGTTCCGTCTCACTCCATCGGATGTTGTTTGCCAACATTTTTCTACCGTGTAGTGTGCGTGTATCCACGTTTCGTCGAGATAAATAACGAGCCTTTTGTTATTACCAAGCGAGTCATTTTCTTTCGTACGTCGTAAATATTTAGCCCTCCACGCTTGAATTTGGGGTCTTTGAATTAGGGCCAGTCTTTTTTGGTAGCATCGTTTAAATTGGTAGCCTAAATCACATTTAATTATTTTTCTTAATGTAGTTTCACTACCAGTATAATTAAGGTCTACTTTTGAAGCCGCCAAGATTTTGCGCATTGTGGGTATTTCTCTCCTCACCGTACACATTGAATCTATAATATTTCTTAAAGCTGTTAAGGAAAACCCGGCGAAATATTTCTTCTTTTGTCTTTTTCCTTTAGTAGGAGTTCTCATTTTTCTGCCACTGGCTGTTGCTGACTCATGCTCTCGTCTCAATTTCGTCACAGTATTTTTTGCAACGCCTGTGGCACATGCCACACACTCCGCGACTTTGATAGAATTTTGCAAAATATTTTTAATAACTGTAAGCAGTTGCTTCGGTATTAAAATGTCCGAAGCACTTTTTAAAGCACGGTTTATACTTTCAAGAACTAACTTACAATCCTCTTTCTCTTGTAACAAAATAATTGTCCACTTTAATTATAATTTCACGAGCAAGACTATTAATTAATTTCTTACTCATTTTAACGAGTAACAGCTAACAAAACTAAACAACAAAATTCAAGAACAACAATAAAACAGGATAACAAAAACAAAAAGCTAACAAAAATATTCGATGTGCGTAAGTGGGTAAGCGCGGACTGAACTTGCGAACGGTACCGACGTTGCGAGTTCGACTACGTCACCAAGATGGCCGCCAATCGCAATATCATCGTGCGGGGCTTATAATAAACTATTGTTCTGAACCTTTGTTACGTTCTTCAATGTAACATAACTCGATATTTCCTCGTATTGTTCAATTAACGGATTGTGTTTCTTTTCTATTTTGTTGATGGAAAGTAATTAGAAATGTTTGCGTAATAAGTTTTTAGAAGGGGTCTACGTACAAAAGTTTAAATAGAAAACGGTCTATTGAGGATGATAAGGCACTTTCTATTTTCATCATTTTCTTTAGTTCCACAACATCTATTGCATTATTAAAAAAAAAAATCGAACATATGGCAGTGCATGGAGCTAATCCATGCACTGCCATATGTTCGATTTTTTTTTATATGCTTTAAAATCATCCAAATTGTAAAAATAGCGCTCTTAGCCTTTTTTCTATCTGATCACAAGTATTAAGGTCTTTTTAACCAACAAGTTAAATAATTATCATGCTCTAGTGTAATACTTAGAAGGCTTCATATTCCAGATATTATTGAAAATCTTTCTTTGGTCATTAAGGGTGCGTGCATATAGAAGCGGGTTTTCGGGCCCGGCAGTATCTGCAGGATGATCTTCAGAAAGATCTGTACCGAATTGTCGGCACCGGTAATCCGATTCTTTTGTGAATATCTATGAGATATCTAGAGATAGTGAGACAGTACTTGACGTTATATATAAAAAAAAAAACGAAAACAAGACTTGCTAAGTTTTGGACTTAAAGGTACTTACAGTACTTGATGACCTATGCCCTAAGGCATATTTCTTCATGTCGCTGGCACAACTTTTCCAAGAACTTATTATCCCATAATTTCAGCCCTTCCACGGCGTCCTCGATAGAAGTGCAGTGTGGCTACCATGAGCTTTCATTACGAGACTCGATCATACGCATCGAGCGCGTTTGGCGCTCTCATTGGTTGAGACTTGAGAGTTCTTATAACCTTGAAGCGGGCCAATCGATGAGTCCAACCGGGTCGGTATCGATGACCGAGTCTTCCTAATGAAAACTCATGGTAGCCACACAGAACGTGAGTTTGACTGCTGGAGGTGGGGCATAGTTTGCGACACAGTGGATGTTCACACTCTGCAGCGGTCACGACCACCTCACCACACTTTACCAGATTGGAGTTACATTTTGACGCTTGTGTCCGAAGACCGTTTATTCTTCTTCTTCAACCTATAGAAGTCCACTATTGGACAAAGGGCTCCCGCTAGGCTTTCCACGATGACAGGTCTTGTGCTGCCCGCATCCATCGGCTTCCTGCGAGGAAGAGGTGTCTCGTCGAATCCAGCTCGGCTGGGCAGCGTTCGGGATACTACGCTACATCTTCTCGTTGTCCAAGATACCACAGTGTCTCAAGACTAAAGTCTTTGACCAGTGTGTGTTACCAGTGATCTTGCGGAACTTACGGAACCAAAGACCGTTTAGAGACCACAAAAGGTTTTACCTTACAGTGACTATTTCAAGGCAGACTGATGGTAATGACATGCATAAAATAGTACAGTAGTTTACTACTTTTACTACTACTACTAGTGGTAAATAGTTAGTGAAACTTAGTCAGCTAAAAGACCACACCAAAACCGTCACTACCTCCAGTAGAACAGGTCATACTCATTCGTTTTGGCGCGCTATTATCGCTTCCTGTCAGCGACGCGGGCGCAGGCGGCAGCCGTGAAGACCCACCATTGTGCCACGGCGCCATCAGCCCTTCCCACTGCGCTTTATAACTTTTATTACGATGTGAAAATGTTACACTTCGGATTTTACACTTGTTGCATTAGCTCTATTGCAGCCAACTGGTTTAATAAGCCGTTTATCTAATCGCCTAGCTTTTTAACTAAACGGCGGTTGTTCAACTAATAGCCTGAATCGTATTCAATAAATTCTAGTTTGTGTTAGAACTGTAACCTATCACGTGTCATTTGGATTGGCAGGGCATCGCGAACAAATGGTTCAGATTGGAACTGAGATCAGTCGTGTTCGTGTCCGATGAGGGAAGCGATTTGAGCACTTCCGAAGGCCAGGCAGTTGTAAAATCGGCTAATATAACAAGTTCCTATCTTACACTGGCTGTAAAGGAACTAGTTTTTCCTCCTTTATTTTCCTGTCAAGGTAGAGATCGAAGGGGAGATTGGTAACAATTTATTACAAATAGTTAATTAAAACGGTAAAACACTAATTATATCAATTAACATAGAGGCAGAAAAAGCTTCGGATGCGACTGGGATTAACGCTGAGATGATGATGAGAGTACGACAGACCGGGGATTCAGCTCCGACTATAGCTTTTGCTGGGACTGACATAAAAGTAATATTTTAAGAAACTCGAAGATAACAACCAACTCAAAGTTAGTATTACACATATTATTGCCCACAAACCGTATCCGTAGCCAGTTCTTGTGTAGATAAACTGCATTCTAATTATTCCTTTATCGTTAATGCGGCTCTATCTTCACGCCGCATCCGGTAGGGTGAAGGCAGCACAAGAAAATATGACCGCTTTAAACCCACATCTGATACGTTATCGTAGCGTTAATGACTAATTAATGAATTGACAACGCATTAATGGTTTAATGCACTCCAGGAAAATTTATGGTAATGTTAGTGGGGTGAATATTGTTATAATGAAATTATGGCTAATTATTCTATTGCGGCACGCTTAAGGTTGGCTGCATGGAATGGCCGTCTTTTACCGTATATGTACGTTAATTTAGAACTAGCTTTCCGCCCGCGGCTTCGCCCGCGTAGAATTCGGTTATATCGCGCTTTTTAGATTTCCCTTGGGAATATCAATTTTTTTCAATAAAAGGTAGCCTATGTCCTTTCTCAGGGTCTAAAGATTGTCTGTGCCAAATTTGATCAAAAATCGGTTCAGAGGTTTAAGCGGGAAAGCGTAACAGACAGACAGAGTTACTTTCCCACTTATAATATTAGTATGGATTATAACCACTTATTTATTCATAAACGCTGCTTAAAGTTAACTAGTGATTAGCGATTGTTTAAACATACATTTTAGATGTTTGCACGTCACTTAACTTTAATCAGCGTTTATGAAGAAACCCCTTAAACACTGTGGTGTTTATTCATAAAGGATGATTCAAGTGACGTTAAAAGGTCAAAAATGTATGGTTAAAGAATCACTAATCACTAGTTAACTTTGAGTAGCGTTTATGAATAAGGGGGCTAAAGCTGAAGAGTTTGTATGAAAGTGCTAATCTCAGGATCTGGTGGTTCAAATTGAAAAAATAGTTTTGTGCTGGATAGTTCTTTTGTGAGGAAGGCAGGGCATAACATCGGCTGCCGGCAGAAATTACCACCCACCTGACAAAGTCTTGCCGCCAAGCGATTCGTCGTGTTTCGGCATGATGTCTGGTAAAACCGTACGGAGGACGGGTATGAGCATTTGTGTTGCAATATGTGCCGGGTACGATGCGCCGAATATTGTTGTGTCGGTTATTTGGTCGTGGAGGGTCTCCAGATCAATCTCCCTCTGGCGCAGCATTATTGGTCGTGTTGTTGGGTTTAACATTGCTTCACATCGCTCAAGTGCCACCTTCCATCCTATTCACTCAGTTTTTTTTGAGCGAATAGACTCTTAATATACCTACTAGCGCAGTTTACCATCAACGATTGCATCACTGCTAATCATCAGGCCGGATTGCGGTCGCGCACTAGTTTTTTTTTTTTTTTTTTGATATGGCATCTCGTAGGTGGCTACTAAGAGACCGTAACTACTTAATCGGACTTTCCTGTGGATGCCTTAATTAAAAAATTAAAGCCTCCAGCCAGGGGCATAAGACTAACTTAAAACTAAGCGACTACGCACTAAAGGCACCCCCTGTGGGGTACGGACCTCGGCTTAGGGCGTCGCTAGAGAGGACAGCAAGGGACGGCTGGATCGAAAGTTATACTTATTGGTTTTATGACCACGGCGTTTCCTAGTACTAGCTCTGAGAAGAAACGCCGAAACAAACTCAGAGGTCATTGTTGGGACATTATTATAATTACTGGCTCAGCTGCGGCGCGGGCTGGCCTTCATCGGACAAGGGACGGGGGAGGGGACTACTACGTGGAGCGCGTCGCGATGGACCTCGGCGGCGAGGTCGGTAGGTCGGTCTGTGTTTGTGTAATGTGCTGGTGGCCCTATTGGCCCCTTGGAGGAGGGTAATGGGGTCATCGGGGTCTGTCGCGCACTAGTTTATACATAATTATAAAAAAAACAAGATTAATCAATACAATGGCACGGATTCTCTGTTCACAAACTAAAGTAATTTTAAATGAAGTGCAATTGTTTCTTTCTGTTTTATTAAGAAAAGGATAGAAGATAACCTATTAGTTTATTTCTGTCAAGTTAAGATACTTCAGACTTTAGAGACATTTAGAGTTAGATACGATTATAAGCATGGGGAACAAAAATACGTCATTTATTTTCAGGGTTCGAAGGATATATATCAATTGATATATATCATGATATATATCCGATATATATCTGATATATATCAAACCATTTTATATATCAAAATTTATGGTATGTTGCATTTAAGTACTTTTACCGACGCGCGCTGCTGGCATATTCGTCGTTTTTTCTGTCTTCAGACCGTAATACTTCGAATTTACCAAGTAGGTACTGCAATCAATAATAATAGTGCAACGTAAAAGAGCCAAAATAATTTTCAATTCTATCATCTGCAAACATACCTACTCCTTAAAAGTGAAGTGTAGTGTTAATCCTTTAGGAATGTCAACAGGCGATTTGACAGTTCTAGCTGACTAGAAAAAGACTAATTTGTTATTTGATTATAACTCGACTAAGTACAAATATTAGGATTTTTAAGATATTTTAATTTTGTTTCCCTAATATTTATAGACTTTGTTTTCTCAGAAAAAGATGGTTATTTTTAGTTCATTTTTGTGAACTATAAGATTTTATGTTTAGTTTGTTAAATAAAAAGTAAAAATATGTTGTTTTTATGTTGTAAGTAATCAATTCATAATAATAAACTGTCATGTACCTGTGGAAATCGTATAGGTAGTAATAAGATAATAAAATGACAGTCTTAAGAAATGGATATAAATATCGGATATTTATCCGATTTTGGATATACAGTATGTTAAATAACAGAGGGCGTTCCCGTTAACCCGAAATAGTATAGCATACATACATGCTAAAAAAAATATTTCCATTCGAAAACAAAATGTTTTAAAAAATTTTCAATATGAAAATATTCAATAAAAATTTTAAATTGACATGTAAAAGAAACACACTGTACACGCGAACATGAAAGACGGCAACGTCGCAATTTATTTATGAATGACGAGCCGCGTATGCGGCGGCGATCTAAGATCTAATTGATTGATGTGTGTTGGTTGATATTAGGGTTGTAACGGAGGCTTGTTAGCGGAGGCGGAGGCGGATGCGGAGGCGACGAGTCTCACCTCCGCGGATGCGGAGGTTAACGGAGGCGGAGGCGGAGGTGAAAGTACATATAGAAAAAAATTAAATTTATGGTTAATTAAAACAAAATGTTTATTTTAAATATGTACATTAATAGTAGTATACTTGGTAAAAAAAAATATTACCTCCTTGTAATGAAAATTAAGGAGAAACAAATTGTGTTTGCCGCATTCCCGCCTCGCACTAGTTGATTCTTGACCATTTCGCGCTCAAACGCGGTCGGACGGTTGTCGAGCGTCGCAGCTTGTGCGTTATTTATTTTATAAATACGTAAATAAACCTCCGTTATAACTCCGCATAAAATTGTGCGGAGGCGGAGGCGGAAGCGAAGATACGATTTCATGCGGAACTTCCGCAGTAACGGAGGCGGAGGCGAAGCTCCGTTACAACCCTAGTTGATATGTGTTGGGCAATGCAACGTTAGGTAGATACTATTCCGCGCTACTATTTTGATTTAAAACAGGAGGTTTCAAATTTATTTTCAATTATAATTTCTTTTTATTCGGATTATTTGATGCTTACTTTTTCTATGCTGATATTTTTATTTTAATCTATTAATGATATATATTAACGAGTTTAAGGGAACGCCCTCTGTTATTTAACATACTGTATATCGGATATATATCATAAATATCCGATATTTTGATATTTATTATAAATATCGGATATTTTCGAACCCTGTTTATTTTCTATCCTTTTTTCTTTTACGCAATTACCCAGCAGTGTCTAAGTATCATTGAGTCAATTGAGTGGGAATAATATACCTTCCCTCCTTCTGAGACTTCAAAAAACTAACAGAAGCTACCAACAACTTAAAGGTTACCATAAAAAACACAACAACTTCAAGTGAAACAAACTTAACAACAACCGGAAAGACAGGAAAAGAACAACTTACATCACAACAAACCAAATGTCTCCCAACACGGCCGGTCCCCGCGGGAGTACTAGACCACACCCCTCCAACACGGCCGGTCCCCGCGGGAGTACTAGACCACACCCCTCCAACACGGCCGGTCCCCGCGGGAGTACTAGACCACACCCCTCCAACACGGCCGGTCCCCGCGGGAGTACTAGACCACACCCCTCCAACAAAAAATCGCACAACAATTAAAATTGCAACACTTAATACTAGAACTCTGAGAACGGAAGAAAGCCCCCGAACTAGAAAAACCACTAGGAAACATAAACTATGATATTTTAGGAATATGCCGGAGAGAACTAGAAAAATCACTAGAAAACGTAAACTATGATATTTTAGGAATATGTGAAATGAGAAGGCTAGACGAAAAGATAGAGGAACGCGAGAGTTATATACTATTTCAAAAGGGAACTATCGCAGGCCAGAGAGGAGTTGGATTTCTTATCAAGAAATCCCTCAAAGGAAACATTTTGGAACTAAGAGGTATTTCAGACAGGTCAGCAGTACTTAACATAAACCTACCTGGATATAAGAACCCATGGACCATTATTCAAATCTACGCCCCTACCGAAAAAGCCGCTAAACAAGACATTGAAGACTTCTACAACCAGCTGTCAGACACAATAAACAAATACAGTTTTAATAATCTCATTGTCATGGGCGATTTTAACGCACAAATAGGCACCAGAGAAGTAGGGGAAGAACATGTACTTGGAAAATTTAGCTATGGAGGGAGGAGTGCTAATGGACACAGGCTAATTGGTTTTCTTTTACAAAATAACCTAGCACTACTCAATTCAATGTCCAGGAATAAGGCAAAAAACAAATACACCTGGATATCCCCAGACGGAAAAAACAAAAACGAAATTGATTTTATAATTACTAACAAAGCCAAACACTTCAACGACACTCACATCATACAAAATTTAAACTTTAATACTGATCATCGTATGGTACGCAGCTGCCTTAAGATGCAGCCCGCAAAAAACTCAAGAAAGACTATAACCAACGCCAAAACATTGCCACCAGAAGAGTACACAAAAATAATCAACCCATCTGACATCAAACCGCTTCTTGAAATTGTAAACTCTGATTTAAGTGTCCGCGAAAAATATGATTTCCTAGATAAAAAATTGTCAGAACTGAAGAAAACAGATACGAGAAAAGACAACAATAAATTTAGTGACAGAACAATAACGCTACTAGAGGAAAGAAAAACACTAATATTAAACGAAAATAAAGATAGGAAAGATATTGCCACACTTAGTAAACTTATACGGGAAAGTATGAGAAAAGATAGGAAGCTAAAAAGAATAAAAAGATTAGAAGACTCAATCGAAAAAACTGGTGGTACCAAAAAGGCTTTAAGAGAGTTAAGAGACCAAGGAGTGGAATGGGTTCCCAAGCTGAAAAGCAATAAATCAGGCGTTGAGACAAAACGTAAAGAAATCCAAAGATTAGCTACGGAGTTCTACAGACATCTCTATTCAAAGACAGACAAAAAAGAAGAATCAGAAACCAAATTTAAGACAAGAAATATAAATAATGACACACCACCCCTACTCCAGGCACAAATACAGAGAGCCATATATTCACAAAAAATGGAAAAAGCTTCTGGACCTGACAACATACCAAACGAAATTATAAGAGGCACAGTTAAAGAACTGTGTCCTATCTTAACAAAACTTTTCAACAATATTCTTAACACAGGCATAATTCCAGACCAGTGGGGAAAGTCTAACATTATACTTTTGCACAAGAAAGGACCTAAGGAAGACATTAATAACTACAGGCCAATAAGTTTAATTTTAAACATCTACAAAGTTTTCGCAAAAGTTATACAGGGAAGAATTACTCAGCAATTAGACGAGAATCAGTCTATAGAGCAGGCAGGATTTAGGAAAAACTATAGTACAATCGACCACATTCATACCATCAAGCAAATCTTAGAAAAAAGCAGCGAATACCAAAAAAGTCTATATGATCTTCATCGACTATTCAAAGGCATTCGACAGCCTGAATCACAAATACATCTGGTCAACCCTGGAACAGCAAGTAGTGAATAGCAGTTACATAAATATCATTAAGAACATCTATAATGTAAGCGAAGGCTGCATAAAACTCGAAACGACTGGAGACCCCTTCCCCATAAACAGAGGCGTCAGACAGGGAGACCCACTGTCACCTAACTTGTTTACTGCAGTGTTGGAGAATATCTTCAGAAGTCTAGACTGGGAGGAATATGGTCTCAACATCAATGGCTGCCGTCTCAACCATCTGAGATTCGCAGTCGATCTTAACCTGCTTGAAGAGGATCCAAGTAAAATCCAAAAAATGATAACCTCTCGAGCCAATAAGAGTAATGATGTCGGGCTTCAAATTAATAAATTGAAAACAAAACTAATGACCAACTCAACAGAGATCGACATAGTACTGGATGGAAATAAGCTTGAGTACAGACAAGAGTATGTGTATTTGGGCCAGATAATCGCCCCTACAGACCAAATGTCAAAGGGAATAAACAAGAGGATTGCTAGTGGCTGGCGAAAATACTGGTCACTAAAGGAAATAATGAAAAGTAAAGAACTCAGCATGTCCATTAAAAGAAAAACTTTTAATACCTGTATCCTCCCCTGTATTACATACGGAAGCGAGACCTGGTCCCTCACTCAGAACCACAGAGAAAAACTAGTAAAGTGTCAGCGGGCAATGGAGAGAAGCATGCTCAAAATAAAACTAAATGACAGAATTACCTCAGCAGAAATAAGGAACAAAACCAAAGTCACCGATATCCTTACCCGAACGGACCAATTGAAATGGCGTTGGACAGGTCACATGCTACGTTGTAAGGCAGAAAAATGGAGTAGACAGGTAACACTCTGGTACCCAAGAGACGGAGGCAGACAACGGGGACGTCCAACACGAAGATGGGAAGATGACTTTCGTCTAGCCTTGGGACCTTTCTGGACCAGAGTAGCAACAGATAGAGTGCAATGGAAGCAGTTGGAGGAGGCCTATGTCAAAAGACAGGCCGAACTGAGGGACATTTTATAAAAGCAACACAAACACTGTAAATGTTCGGAATAAAGGGCTATATTATATATTATTATTATTATTAATATACCTTCCCATCTGAATTCCAACTCTCGTAATTTGAAACGATCAAAATGTAGTCGCCAGCCTCATCTCAGCGACAAATAAATGTCAATCGACAAAATTTAGGCAAATTAGAAGTAGAAGTCATTTTGACAGATAAGATGACCGATGTGGCAGCAAGGTTCTGGAGTGGCGGCTACGGAAGATGCAGCGAAGGGAGGTCCCCAACAAGGTGGACCGATGATCTGGTGAAGGTCGCGGGAAACTGATGGATTTGGGCAGCAGAAGACCGGTCATTGTGGAAAGACTTGGGGGAGGCCTTTGTCCAGCAGTGGACCTCTATCATAATCTCAGCGTTTATCCCAGTGGCATCCGAAGCTTTTACAGCTTTAGAGTCTGAGGTCCGCTTTACCAGTCTAACTGCTGATTTTGGCTAAACTTCGATATTTTCCGTGAAGCGACTGCCGTCTGACCTCCACAACCCGAAGGCGATATCGAAGCATTGTAGTTAGACCAATTATTGGACTTTTGAGGGCTCCGACAATCCATAACGACTGCCATTAGATGTTCGTATGGCAACCAGAACCAACGGCTTAACGTTCTTTCCCAGGCACGACCAGACCAGTGCAAATATTCGTATTCATGCATAGAAATATTTGTATTGCGCGGGGATCGAAACCGCGCCTCCTTGCGCAGCTGCCGCTACGCCACGGAGGCTGTCAACCAGTGTCAGCAGTGGACCTCTATATGATGATGAAAGAGAAGAATAATCTAAGATTAGATTGTGAACGATATTAAAAGTTTGCAAAATCGCCCCTCTGACTAATTTCCCGCTATTTTACTATTCAAACATGTACAGACACACACACACACACACACACACACCACACACACACACGTCACACATCACACACACACACACACACACACACATCATGCTACTACAATTTGTTATATTTCTTTATTAGATTTTCAACTATAACTATATTTCACAGTTATGGGTAGCTTGAACTACTGTCGTCCGTACCACCTACTGTACCTATTGCTGTTAACTCGTTGTTAACTCAGAACAATCATAATAATGAAAATATGTAATAACAAGCTATTATTCATTTTAAACAACAACCGTTTGAGCCTCACTCCGAAAGAACTCATTACAATATTTATTTTCTCTTTCATTACAATATTTTGTTTGTAGCCACTATTGTTTATTTGGTTCAGTAATGGTTTTCGCAAACTCATTCACTGATTACATTGTCGGTTTAAAAAGGTAACGTTGTTAGAAACAATTGCTGTTAATTGGTCTCTGAATTCCGAACACCTTTGTGCCTTCCTGCGAATCAATAGCCCCGTCTTTGTTGTAGTTATAGTAGGGATGAAACAGCTGCCCGTCTAACTGAAAGCAAGATAAACTTAGGTATAAGCCGCGCAGATAAAGAAAAGATCTGTAAATGGCGTCCGCTCGCATGCGTTCTCACTCACTCGCTATCGCTGTCTATACTCACACAGTGAAGTAAGCGCTGCTAGTAGTAGTAGTAAGCTTGATGCACTCAGAGTTATCGTTAATTTCGTTCCGCTAAAGTCTGTGTTATTTTATTGTTTTTGTTGATATTGTTGTCTTTGTTGAATTTGAACAATTAAACTCAACAAAAACAACAATAAAAAACAAACACAACAACAAACAAGTAAAATGTCATATTTACGTTGTAAATAACAATATTTACAACGTAAATTTGACATTTTACTATCTTAGCTTTTGATTTGTGATTGAACAATGGCATGTTTTGTCAACCGTACCATAAGTATCCGCCGCCATTTTCAGATCTTTTCTTTATCTGCGCGGGTTATACTACTGCATAGAAGCTAGTATAATTATGTTTGTTGAACATATCAAGGACATGGTGAAAGGCGAGGGCTTTGGTGGACTGTCTTAAGAAATTTTGACGATCGAAAAATGCTGATTCTTATCCTAATTTGAATAACTGACTTTTAATTGATTGTTTGAAAGGTAAATTGACTTACACGGGACCTTAAAGACAGTCGGTGAAGTGTCATTTTTTTAATAAAAACATTTAGTGTTTGGCCGCAATCCCGCCTGATGGTAAAAAGTGATGCAATCGTTGATAGTAAAGCGCGCTAGTTTATTAAGAGACGGCAATTGAGCGTGGTGGTGTAACGTTAAACCGAACAACACGACGAACGATGCTGCGCCAGAGGGAGATTGTTCTGGAAACCCTCCACGACCAAACTCCCGACACAACAACATTTGGCGCATCGTACCAGGCACACATCGCAAAACAACTGCTCAGACTCCGCACGGCTTCAGCTTCACCAGACATCATGCCGGAACACGACGAATCGCTTGGCGGCAAGACGTTCTCTGATGGCGTGATGGAGAGCCAATCTCTGCATCCTAGTTGGGTAGCTGCATAAGGATCAAGTCCGGGATGACGGCACGTTGTGTTCCTCTAAGAGATGTAAGCACAAAGTGACCGAGGCCTGCCAGGGTTGTAAAAGAGACACCGTGGCCCCTGGCACAGGCAAATAAAGGAACACTTATGCTTTTGCAGCGTCCGTAGCATAGCGGTAGCGAACGCGGTCAAGGAGGCGCGGGTTTGATCCCCGCGCAGTACAAATATTTGTATGCATGAATATGAATATTTGCACTGGTCAGGTCGTGCCTCAGAAAGCACGTTAAGCCGTTGGTCCCGGTTGCCATACGAACATCTAATGGTAGTCGTTACGGGTTGTTGGAGCCACGGAATAGTTAATATAAGACTGGAAAGGCCGAGTAGGCGTGGTCGCCGTGCCACACATGTGAGACGCAAATCTTATGTCGACCGAACGTCCGAAACATTCATTTAGTATTCTTAAAAGTACTTCACGAGTCGGAGCTCCGCTTTAAAATGCCGTATTGTGCAATTATAGCATGCAGGGCAAAAAGCCAGACCTCAACTATACAACGAAGTGGTATATCTTTCCATCGGTAAGTCGAAAATAATATTATATTGTAGTAAAATTTGTAAAAAACACAAAAACATACTGAAAACAATGATATTCCAAACATCCATGATATTATTTCTTCAAGGAAGAAAAAAAATTACATTGCTCGGTTTGTCTTCGCTTTGGAAAAACAATAAGAAAGTCCGCGTACGATGTAGTGAATCCAATGCGACCTCTACACTTTACTCATTGTCATTTTGTCCTTTGCCCTGATTGGCCGAAATGCAGGGCGCCATGTTTATTTATAGTGAGGTGACCATGTGGTTAATTAAAATTATCGATAGAATTCAGAAATATACGAGTATGATAAATATATTTTTAATTAGACATATTTAAATAATATATTACTAATTGTTTAAGAAAAGCCTTCGTAATTTTTATGTGGTCAAGGCTTATTATTATAGTTTTGCAGACTTTTTGTTTTAGAAACATCTTGATTGACTATTTTATATAATTTAATTGTTAGAAAATGACATTAATTATATTATTGACTGATGAATTTGAAATAGAATTATTGTAATAATTGATGGAATTATATTATTAAGCAAACAATGAACTAGAACTACTTATATGATTTAATTTGTGTATATGTTGTCGTGGTGGCCTAGTGGTTAAAACACCAGCCTCTCAAGTATGAGGGCGCGGGTTCGATTCCAGGTCAGGCAAGTACCAATGTAACTTTTCTAAAAGTTATATGTACTTTCTAAGTATATCTTGGACACCAATGACTGAAGGTGAAGGAAAACATCTTGAGGAAACCTGGACTTTAAGTCTGAAATCGCCAACCCGCATTGAGCAAGCGTGGTGATTACGCTCAATCCTTCTCTGTATGAGAGGAGACCTGTGCCCAGCAGTGGGACGATAAAAAGGTTGATGATGATGATGATATGTTGTATGTGATATGATGTATTTTTAAATTGTGAACATTTTAATTGTGCATGCCTTTTAATTGCCGAAATATGGCTGTTCGTATTAATATTATGTACCGCCATGTTTGCACCCTTATGTGCAAAATAAAATATCTTATCTTATGGAATAAATGTAATGGAATGATATAAATATTAATATTTATTTTAATAAATTGCAAATAAAAACAAATAAATTATAAATTTTAGGTTTCCTAAACAACCTAGCGTTATAAGAGAGCGATGGATTGACGTGACTGGTAGAGTAAATAGGATTCCGACTAAGACTAGTACTATTTGCTCTAAACATTTTATCGAAAATGATTATATCATTAAAAAACCGGGTAAAAGGTATCTAAAACCAGGTATGGTCCCAAGAGAGCAAATAGTTCGGATTTGTTCTTTGGTAAGTTTTGTCATAACCGTTGTGCTGATATTTGTTGGACTTAGGTTCCGTATTTTATTCCTATTTTCTACTATCTTTAATTATGAACAAATTTGATCCTTAAGGTTAAACAGACACAACACAACTTTTAATAAATTATTTTTTATAGGAAATATATTTATTATAGGAAATATATATATATTATAGGAAATATATATATTATAGGAAATATATTATATATTATAGGAAATATATTTGTTTATAGGAAAAAATATTTAAAATAAGTAAAGTTAGCTAGGTACAACATTTTATTACACATTTTTGCTAAAATCTCGAAAAGTCCTATCACCTCAAAACTTCTTGTAAAACTGTTTTAAACCTAAACCTTTCATTCAACTCTAATTTTATGTTGATAGCACCATAAACAAAAAATCACATTATCAAGTTACGTAAATTTATAAGTACATATCTTTTTTTTCAAATCCCCTACAAATTACTTAAAAATCATATAACTGGAATCTCATGTATACTTATATGTAAAGATCCTAATTCTTACGAAACTACATAATGAGAACACAATTAATCCTTTTCTGTCAATTTTATCGATATGAAATATCGATATAAATATCGACCTTTTGGTCGCCATAGCGTGTATGAGAAATTTGTGAATGTAGGAGTGTACGTCAAATGCACTGTTTACGTTAGTGTGATCACCAATTACAAACTTATAATCGAAGTGCGAGTATTTATTTGTGTGCGTAATGCGCTTCCGTATTGGTCTCTTGATACAGGCGAGTTATAGAGGGGAATCAAGCGGCGACACGCGTTCTAATACTGATTCCGAACTATTTCCATTCTAATTACTTCTTCTGTTCTGTGGTTGGAGCCCTCAAAAGACCAACTATTGGTATAACTGCAATGCTTCGATATCGCCTTCGGGTTGTGGAGGTCAGACGGCAGTCGCTTCACGGAAAATATCGAAGTTTAGCCAAAATCAGCAGTTAGACTGGTAAAGCGGACCCCAGACTCCAAAGCTGTCAAAGCTTTGGATGCGACTGGGATTAATACTGAGATGATGATGATGACTTATGCTGAGAGCGGCAGAATATATTTAATAATTTCCAACTCTCAATAAAAAAAAGGCCAAAGCTTATCGATATAACCACAAGCATACCTAATTTGTAGATTATAGATATTTACAATCCATCGAGGTAGCGCGTAATTTTATCGACATTCCTATGCGGCGCGGCTTCTCAAAGCGGTTAATAGCTGTCTAAAGCTCCTCACAATTAGTCCTCCCCCTCCTCCTCCTTCTGTCTCCAACCTTGGGTGCGCGGGAGCAAATAGTAGGTATACGTAGAAGCAGAAGTTTCAACCTTATGACGGCGCATGATCCAATTGGAATCGCGTAACTACATTGAACCCCTGTAAGGTGCAGGTTTGGTGGGGGATTGTTTAGCGTTACGTTATACATATTTCCAAAAAATCTTCAACAGTTGTAGTAGTCAATTATAAAATAATGCCCAAAAAACAAACTCCAAAATTGCCTGCTTTTTAAAGTAATTTGAACAGATCGCGCCCCCAAAAATTTCTTCTTAATCAGAAAATCATCAGTCATTATCGTCAACATACCAGTATTTTATCAGACCTCCACTAGGTAGTTACACAATTCTGATTAATTAATTAATGAAAAAACAACTCTAAATTTGATACAATAAGGTTCAGATTACACTACAACTAAACATTTTTATACCTTTTTAATAGTGTTAGCCACTCTGAAATAAACTTAATTTTCAATGAAATAAATGTGATATCCTTTTAACTTGGATGGAGCTTCGCACTTTTATAGATAGGCATATTCTTAAATCGGTAGTATTTTCAAGAGAAAGGAAGAGGACATAAGCTACCTCAGTACTTATCTGGATTGTATCTGGAGGTTATCAGGCCGTTATAAAAAGTGAGCCTTCTATGTATGCTCTGCTTCATTATCAGAATCGTGCGTGACAAATTGCAGCGCCCGCGCATCTGAGCAAAACATCACTTAACGATAGCTTAATTGCCTTTAATTGAGATCCTGTAGCCATTTTGTTTAGATCCAACACATTGAAACACCGAGCACACTGGTCTACAGTAACCTATGCAGTAGAATTTAACAACAATCAGGCCCCTCTTTTTTATTGGGCACTTTGGCCAAGTGCCCAGGGCCACCTAATCTTCGGGGCCCCAGCCTGTCATAAAATGTCATTCTTTACATCTGCCGCTCCGTTCATTGCATTATTAAAATTTAATGACTACATAAGTGGTATGTAGTGTGATTTAATGGAGATGACAGTAGTTTGAGTGAGTGAGTAGTTTCTATTTACAGGGGATGATCACCGTGTTCCTTACGACCCAGGTTAAAGAGGGAATAACTCCATCCACCTTAGATTTTGGATGATATGCAGCAGCAGCCTAATCGGCGAACACATTTTTGTCAAATGATTGCGACTAGTTGGGATCGTTTGGACCGCAGTTGATATGGGGCTTTTATGTCCGTATTACAGAACGTCACTCAAGCATTGATCTCTGCTGAAGCATTACTTAAAACTAGTTTCAACCAATCAAAAGGCTTCAAACGAGACTTAAGTAGAGCTTGAGTTTGAGTGACGTTCTGTAATACGGACCTTAATGTAAAATTATATCAACTACGGTCCAAACGAAGCCAACTAGTCGCAATCATTTGACAAAAATGTGTTCGCCGATTAGGCTGCTGCCCAAAAATGCATTTTTTCTTTTTAGTTCTACCCACGGAAATTTTCTCGCTAATTCAGCAAATCAGAATCATCATTATAAGCTAGAATATTAAAATTATTATAAAAGAAACGTTAACAAACCTCAAAGATTGTATTCGAGCCCTGCGTTCGTAATTTAGTTGCCTAAAATGGTAACAAATATGATTGCATATAATGACAAAGTTTACTCTATAACTTAAAAAAAAATCAACCAGTTTCTATTGCCATCTTATCATCCGGAAATCAACTCAATTTACACTTTTTTGAAGTTGATATTTGTTTAAATGGAAATCAAATCAAATTCGACATCAGTCCTGTAGGTACAAACAGGTAGGTGTAGTGTTTGTAGATACAAACGCTACAAAAACGAACAAGGCGTTATACCGATGTCACACGAATTCAACATCTCGCAAGCAGAAATTAATCTAGCAATTAGCATACATACAACTTCCTTTTTTTTTCCGGGTGGAAAATCTTCATGGATGTCCGCCGCCCTGGGGTGGGCGACGGGTCTGTCAGACTCTTACTGACTAAAAATCACCCGGGTGTTCTGTCTCACATCTACACCGGAGGCTGCGAGAACTAATACTGCTTCCGCAACCTCCGATTGGTGCTGGCCCGCTGCAGTAGGCCCCCTCGGGTCAGGGGGGGAGGGGGGAGTGAGGTGTTGGACTCCCCTGAGGACCTCGCTGAGCTGCGACCGACGCTGCTTAAGCTGACGCTGCATCGGGTGTTCGCCACGTTCTCGCGCCTGCTCATGCAACCGGTTGCGTGACCGAACTGGAGGCGAAGATCCTCGCCTCCAGTTCCCAGGGCGGGGATCCAGCCAGTAGGCAGGCCGCCTCATAGGAGATCGTGCGATACCCTTGTATGACTCTGACGGCCATCACTCTCTGCGGTTTGCGCAGTACAGCGATGCTGCCGGCCGTCAGGTCGGAGGCCCACACAGGGGCCCCATACAGGGCCATCGATCGCACGAATCCCATATAGAGCCGCCTGCAACCGGCGCTCGGCCCCCGCAGGTTGGGCAGCAACATTGAAAGTGCCCCAGCCGCCCCCAACAACTTGGGCGCCAGCCGCCGGAAGTGGGGGCCGAAGTCCCACCGGCTGTCGAGCATCCTAGGTACCTCATAGTGGACTCGACAGCGATCCGAACCCCCTCGACCACGATGTGTGAGCTGGGTGGCGGCGCCCGACATACAACTTCCCTTTTTTTTTTTTTTTTTTGACGCTGTGGGAATGCCTTTACGCACCGTACCCCGAAGGGCGTGTGTGGGACTCGCCCAGCCGAAGCCGGGAATACCCACTAAACCCACAGCGACACTCCGGCATCGCCATAGTGGCGGGGGAGTAGGAAACTAGCGCAACCTGAGCTACCTCTCCCCCGCCGGCGAAACCCGCCTAGTAAGGCGGGCCCTCAATTGTCCCTCCTGGGGAGGGGCCGTGGCTCCCGCGTGATGAGCGATGTAAGGCGGGCGTCGGCCTCACGCCCGCCGCTCACCTCAGGGAGGGAGAAAGCGGGCGAAATCCCGCCTTCTCCTCCCCCTACGCCGCCTGCGGAGCGCCGGAGCGAGGGGATCCTCCTCCCGCTCGCGCTCCGCTGCCTCCTTCTGCGACATCACGATCTCGCAGAAGGAGGCCATCGCCACCCAAGCCTCCTCGCTCCCCACCATCGCTCTGACGATGGCGGGCAGCGAGAGGTCCCCTCCAACCGCCGCGACAAGATCGCGGCGCGGCACGGCCCACGACGGGCACACCGCGAGGGTGTGTTCCGCCGTGTCCTCCGCCGCGCCACAACCATGGCACGACGGTGTCTCCTCTCGTCCTATCCGGTGCAGGTACCTGCCGAAGCAGCCGTGACCGGAGAGCACCTGCACCAGACGGAAGGACAGGAATCCGTGACGCCTGTCGAGCCAGTCCTTCAGGACCGGCCCGACGGCGTCGAGGGTACGGCGGCCGAACACCGCGGAGGCGAGGTCCCGCGTCCAATGCTGGACGATGGCGTCCCTCGCCTCCCGGCGGACGGCTTCCCTCACTTCTGGGGCCGGACGCTCGCCCAGCGCCCTGCGCCCCGCCGTCCACTCGTACACTGTGGAACGCCGGCTCCAACAGCGTATCGCCGGAGCCGGCCAGCCCCGTCTACGAGGAGGACAGCACGGTCCTCCAAGTAGCTGGCCAGGAGGCCCCGTAAATACAGGGGCACTCCGTGGTACCGGAGCGCTTCCAGGATGGTGGAGTGGGGGATGGAATTGAAGGCGTTGGCAATGTCGAATGACACAGCCAACACCCCATCCCCCACTCGCACCGCCTCTGTCACCTGGCCCTTTAGACGGGCCAGGGCGTCCACTGTCGAACGACCAGCTCGAAATCCGAACTGGGCGTCCGACTGGTCCGGTCCCACGCTCCGCAGATGCCGCTTGAGACGGCCGGCGATAATCCCCTCGAACATTTTACCGACCTCATCGAGCAAAACGATGGGCCGATAAGCCGAGGGGGAGTCCGCCGGCCGCCCTTCCTTCCGGAGGAGGCACAGTTGGCCATCCCGCCATGGTTTCGGGAACCTCGCCGCCTCCCGATCCAGGTGGGTCAGAGCCCACCTTGGAAACGGGGATCGGCCCGACGATGAGGGGGTGCTGCGGCGCCCGACATACAACTTCCCTACATCAACCGTTGGGCAGGTGCCCGCCAGACACAATACCCGTCACGTCGGAGGATCCTCCCTTTTATATGGAAGATGAGTGAACTTTAGTTTCTGTTCTTCATACCTCCATAGATGAAGTTGCATATCCATAGATTTCGGAGTCTACAACACAGGCTTTTCTGCTTAAAAGGAAGCTCCAATCACAGGAATTCACAAGATTGTAATGTTACTTGTTATTGACATAATAAACAATTATTATTATTATAGACCACTCGGTAGCGGGCAAGAATATATTTTTTCTTATTTTAGTTAGGTACCTATATTACCAAAGCTCTACACAAAATGGGCGCCGCCATACGAAAGGGAATGTAACCGCAGGCGAAGCAACATGCAACAGTTTTTCTCATGTTTTAAATTGTATTAAAAGTGATCGTAATGAATGGGTGACGTTTTTCTTGCATCTAAGTATAAGAGGCTGCGAGATAAATGTCATTAATCACGGAGATATCAGCGTCTATGTGGTCAACTTTGTCATTGAGACTATGTTGAATGTTAGAAGAAATCCGTATTTTGAGAACGAACTTTCTTATATGTATAGTCTTTAACTAATTTGAACACTAAACTATTGTAAGTGCCTATGACCTTTTTGTTTTCGAGACGAAACCTTCGAAAGGCACCCGACTTCGTCACTTCTGGGGAGCGAGGTCGGGGAGTGTGGGATTTTTACCTCACTAAAATCATCCTGGTATTCACCATCCGCATATAGGGGTTGGTCTCGGTTCCTCTTAAAATATCAATTCCCAAACCCCCTGAGACCTTAATACCTGGAACCGAACACTAACTAAGAACTTTTTGGTTACTATTAAATATGAAAATCTTATATTCCTTTGTATATTTAAAATATAAACAAAAAAAAATAACATTTTTTTTTAAATAAGTTATTGTTTCAAAGTGTTAAAATTTTGCGGTCTTTTGTGACGATCAAAACACCAGTGATCCTCGTGTGATGACTTGCATTTCAACAGTTCAACACCATTATCATCATCATCACCATTGCCTCGATGACCATCACCATTATCATTTACGTCGTTAAGGAGACATATTTTACGAACACATGAAGCAATCGATTAGCAACATCCTTCAAAATTATTCTGATCATGTTTGGTGGGTGACCAGATAACGTGCTGATAATTTTTGGTAATTTTGACTCTGTTTTTCGTATGTGGATGGATTTGACAGGGTGAAACGCACAAACTGTTACCGGCTATCGAGCACACGATGTTACACTGGCGAAACATTACTACATTTATTTTCTACGTTCAAATAGTGCTCATTTGCAGCCTAATAATAAACAACTCTTGAAAATAAACAATTATACAAAATATTAAACAATTTTAATCTTTCAATTTGAATACCCGTTGAAATTAAATGAAATCGTTTATTAAGCAACTAGGATCACTGATCACTTTTACACGTCATATTTTTTTAAACTAGATGGAGCCGGCATTTCCTAACTGACGACCTCTGAGAAGAAATATCCAAAACAAACTCAGGGATCATCGTCTTTTTTCAAGTCCAGACATTAAAAACGAAAATGTTATTGTAAACATGTACGTGATAAAAAAAGATGTGTTAATTGGCTATAAATTACATAATTGGTTATTAAAGGCCAAAAAAATTATCAAAGTATTTACAACACAAGGAATTTACTTTTATTGCCATGGCTGCCAGCATTCCACTGATAGAGCTACCAACCGATGACCGCATAATAAAACCCGGATTGTGATTCAAAATCTATTCACATCTTTGATGAAAACGTTAACCTAGTAGGTAATAATAACCGAAATAATACTAATATTAATTTATTATAATTCAGTTATCTAATTTAATATCTACTTGAAAGCACTCAGCTTCAAAAATTCTTGATTACGTTTGATATAATATAATATAACAACTAGTCACAATCACAACTCATTTACATATCTTTTCTGAAGGTTACTTAAAAAGTTTCGTCTGGAAATACTTAGTTTAGTTTCGATAGATGATATTAAATTGGTGTTTCGATTCCTATTTCTTGGGTGAAGCTGCGGGCCTCAAGTGATCGGCAGCCTAATCGGCGAACACTTTTTTGTCAAATGATTGCGACTAGTTGGGATCGTTTAGACCGAACGAACCAATGGGAGGTCCAAACGATCCCAACTGATCCCAACTAGTCTCAATCATTTGACAAAAATATGTTGAAATTGAAAGCTTTTCAAACATGACCTTGTAGATGTTGAAATTACCGTGAAAAGCATTTAAAAACCGGAAATTTTGCTGAAGGAATCAGGTCACTTCTTCCATTTTTTCACGGTGTTACAGAATCGATAGGCTGATGGATGCTGTTCACTTTATAAACAACTATAAGACAATTAAAGAATGATTTGATGTAACTTTCAGAGTTCTGCAGCTGGCGTCTTGGGTTGTATTTACTTAGATAATTATATGGAATCATGACCAAATCACAAACCATTATCCTTATAACAATTCTTTTGACCTCATCACAACTTTTATTTATTTTTCTATATATACAAATTAATTTACATTTTTTAAATATTTCAGTATAAAAAATATATAAAAACATTTAAAAAAATAAATAAATATAGTAGATCCACCGATGTCGGGAGCAGGGTTCAAGCTACCGGTGGTTAGGGCTCCAGAGACAGGAGACTCCTCACGATGTGGGTCGTATCGAGGACCTTTTGAATTAGGCCCTTGATCCAACTGCCTAACAAGAGCCTCAATAGATGTTGGTCGAGGCTCTTGGCTATCAAACCATTGGCCGATACGACAATCGGTACAATGACGGCCGAGTTCACATTCCACATGTCAACAATCTCGTGTGCTAAGTCGAGATAATTATGTATTTTATTGTACAGAAAGCTTACAGATTAATGTTACAATAAACATCATTAGTAGGCAGTGCAATTTGCTAATTACTAGCTTACACATAAGTATACATAATGTTTCTACATATAATTTTGTTGATAAGTTGTAATTTTATCAGATCGATTGCGTGAAAAGTTAGGTGACGACAGCGTTAGACAGCCTCCGTGGCGTAGCGGTAGCGGACGCGGCCGCTGCGCAAGGTGGCGCGGGTTCGATCCCCGCACAGTGCAAATATTTGTATGCATGAATATGAATATTTGCACTGGTCTGGTCGTGCCTCGGAAAGCACGTTAAGCCGTTGGTCCCGGTTGCCATACGAACATCTAGTGGCAGTCGTTACGGGTTGTTGGAGCCCTCAAAAGTCCAAAAATTGGTCTAACTGCAATACTTCGATGTCGCCTTCGGGTTGTGGAGGTCAGACGGCAGTCGCTTCACGGAAAATGTCGAAGTCTAGCCATATCAGCAGTTGGACCGGTAAAGCGGACCCCAGACTCTAAAGCTGAAAAGGCTTCGGATGCGGCTGGGATTAACGCTGGGATGATGATGATGATGATGACATAAGTATATTATTTGCTACGTTAACAGCGATTTGTAAACCAAGGGAAAACAAACAATAAAAAAAAGCTGATTAAAGAGGTTATTATCCTTACTATTATCACAGCTAATATTATAAATATTATAATATTATAAATCGGAAAGTGAGTTTGTTTGTTCCGCTTTTACGCCGTAACTACAGAACCAATTACTTTGGAATTGCAGACGTTAAGTTAGAAGTCCACTTTTTATCTCGGAATAAAATTATATTCCCGAGGGAAATCTAAAAATCGCGATATAACCGAACTCCACGCGGGACAGGCTGCGGGCGGAAAGCTAGTTAAAGATACTTAGTCATGTCGTACAACATCAAAGCAGTTACTGTTTAATACTTATTCATGACTATCCCAAAAATCTTCTTTGTTTAGTATCTTTCTTACATTATGTGGGTTGGTGCAAAAAGGTTGATATCCAGGTGCCACCCTTACGTTGATGACACCACTACGATCTGAACGAAGCATTTTGCCTCGTCTTTTATACCGCGTACATCGAGCTAGTGGAACAATAATTTTCTTTTAATTATTTTTTAATTTCGTCTGACTACAATTTAAGTGTCTTCAAGCAAGTAGTGAATAGGCTCTTAATAAAGCGTGCTTTACCACAATGATTGTATCACTGCTTACCATCAGCAGGGTAATTACGTAACACACTACCAGTAGCAATGTGTTTCATTTTGACAGTTCAACAACATTCATTGCGTTATTTGAGTTCCTGAGTTGACACATTTTCGAACATATGGGGCAATGGTTTGGGAATTTGCTTAGAAATGATTCCAACTGATAGTAATTATGTTTTACGCAATTAGAGTGCTGGTTAAGCGGTCAAGCATTTATTTATAACTAGCTTTCCGCCCGCTAGTTCGGTTATATCGCGCTTTCTAGATTTGCCTCGGGAACATCAATTTTTTCCGGGATAAAAGGTAGCCTATGTCCTTTCTCAGGGTCTAAAGATTGTCTGTGCCAAATTTCATCAAAATCGGTTCAGTAGTTTTGGCGTGAAAGCCGGACAGATAGGCAGACAGATACTTTCGCATTTATAATATTAGTATGGATATGGATTAAGTACCAAAAAAATATTAAAAAGACATTGCGCCTGCAAAAGCAAATGAAGTCATTTCCGTACTTTATCAGCCACAACTCTGCAGCAAAATCACAATTCTTATGATTCTACGTGGACTCGTTGTAATTCTGATCGCGTCCACTCTTCCCTCGAATCGGTATCAATTAAGTATATGCGCCATGGGCTGGCTGGTCCGTAATGGCGGTCGCAGATAAAACCAGTAATTAACGAATCAATTTGATTATATCCGGCCCCTTTGTGTCGGCCGTGTTGGCCAGGAGCTGGGGTATGGAAAAATAACTAAAGCAAGTTTTTATGTTTTTTTTTTTGAGGATATCCTACATTTAGGCATAGATTCGCAGATATCTTAATAAGTAGATTCGGTATATTTAAGTAACAGCTAGTTCACCTTGTCTGATGAAGGCCAGCCCGCGCCGCAGCTGAGCCAGTAAATATAAATTCCCAACTGTGACCTCTGAGTTTGATTTTGGACGTTTCTTCGACGCCCTAAGCCGAGGTTCGTACCCTACAAGGGTGCCCTTAGCGTGTAGTCGCTTAGTTTTTAGTTGTCCTGGCTGGAGGTTTTAAATTCATTTAAGGCAGTCACAGGATAGTCCGGTTAAGTAGTCACGACCTCCCAAGGTCAACTACGAGATGCCATAGTAAAAAAAAAAAGATGGAAAATAAAATCCGCCCAGGTGCGAGTCGGACTTGCAAACGAAGGGTATATATTATAATATAAATAATCTATAATGTTGTAGCATAACGTATATGTAACAGAAATATTCTGTTTTTAGTAATTTTTTTTTCTGTACGGCAACAGAAGAAAATTCCAACTGTCAAGCATCACGGTTCATAAAATACAGACTGGTCTGGTGGCAGAGAGATAAACCCTGAAAACAAAGTTTACGAAAATATCAATACTTACTGTTTTTCCCTATTGAAAAAAAAATGATATGGGTACTTACCTACCTCCTTTTTATTCCAAAAATAAAAAATGCTCTCAAAACTTAGCATCTGGCAACACAGCGATGCGAGCACAAAAACTTTAAATACATTTAATTGTTTCCTAAGAACCGCATCAAACTAATTACCAGCTCTTAAGACGCGACAATGCGCTCACGTTACTTAATCGATGTAATTAAAACCGGATAATTAGAACGACGAAACATTTAAAACTAAGTTTTTATTTTCGTAATTGAACTTAACAAGGGATGTTTTTAATTATTGAACGTGCAACACTTTGAAACCGTTTGTCTTTAGAAGACAAGCAAATATTCTGTCGGTGTTAAACGAAGATGCAACGGAAACGTTTAAGCTCAAATATGGGAGAAAAGATTTTTATATTAGAGACAGCCTCCGTGGCGTAGCGGTAGCGAACGCGGCCGTTGTGCAAGGAGGCGCGGGTTCGATCCCCGCACAGTGCAAATATTTGTATGCATGAATATGAATATTTACACTGGTCTGGTCATGCCTCGGAAAGAACGTTAAGCCGTTGGTCCCGGTTGCCAAACGAACATCTAGTGACAGTCGTTATGGGTTGTTGGAGCCCTCAAAAGTCTAACAATTGATCTCTAAATTGGTCTAACTGCATTGCTTTGATATCCCCTTCGGGTTGTGGAGGTCAGACGGCAGTCGCTTCATGGAAAATGTCGAAGTTTAGCCAAAAATCAGCAGTTAGACTGGTAAAGCGGACCCCAGACTCTAAAGCTGAAAAGCTACAGATGCGACTGGGATTAACGCTATGATGATGATGATGATGGGAGAAAAGATTTTGATGGCGTTTCAAGAAAAAAGTGTCTTTTCTGCGGTTTACACTTACGGGTCACACATCGTAATTAAGCTGTTTAATTGTTTATGATGTATACAATATGTAAAGTAAAGAAAACCCTGTCCGATCCGTGAAGGTATTGTTAGGTATCGATAACTGATTCTACTAATGCCTACAAAGCCGGGCTAAACTTGAAAAAAAAATCTCCCTAAAAAAATAAATTTTATTTCGCAAAAAGAGGTAACTTAAAACATGTGCGGTAGGCCATCCAGGCGCGGGCGAAGAGGGGCAGGGCACGCGGCACATGGTCGCATCGCTATTCGCTCAGAATTATACCGTCAAAAATAATGTTGTCACTTTTTAAAAATTACCAAATTTTGGGGAAGTTGGAATTAATTCGCGGGAAAAAAAGATAATTGCAAAATTCACTGGTATTGTTACTATGATGAATATGTAAAATTTCATATGTTATTTGGTCATGTGTTTACCTAACCTTTACTATCCTTACGGGTCGGACAGGGTTTTCTTAACATATTGTATAAGTACATGCACTGTTCTAGATGTTACTCAGTTTTCGATTAAACGAATCTTACCTGTAGATTAATGAAAGAATAAAGTCAACACACAAACTTTTACAGTAAATCTTAGGTAGGGACCTCCTTTTAAGGAAAAGCTATACCTGTGCTAGGAGGCCACGCATAAAATAAAAAAAAGAGCTTATACGTATCCTTAATTTATTTTTCAATTTGATGCCATTTCAAATACACTTACTTTATAAGTAGTAATTAGGCATACAAACTTCATAATCGCGACATTTTAATGACAAGTACATAATTGACCAATTAATGACCACGTCACGATATTGTTATGGTATACTTAGCGCAATATGTAAGTTCTACTCAGTTTTTTGCGACATCACCAGCGCAAATGTCAATTTGTGATATGAATACAAATTAATTTAATAATAGGTATCCTAGGAAATATTGGGAACGACATGCAGCAAGCAATAATATGTTTAAAAATGTTTAAGATATTATATATTTGTATATTCTTTCACAATAAATTTAGTCCTGCGTTCCAATGGTGCGAGAATTTAAAATGAATTTAAAAATAGACCTCAGAACGAACGAACTTTTTAAAGTAGACTCGTTAAATATCAACACGTACTGTCAACAAATAATTCACTAACAAAACTAATATTCCAAATCTAAGAAACCTGTCACAGTCAAATAGATAACAAAAAAGATTGTTTGTGCTATGAGCTATGACTACACTATACTTAGAAGTTAAACTTATTTGAGTAAACCTGATTCACATCACCGATCGACTGGATTCGAGTAAACCGACTCGAGCCAGAAAGTTTTGTTTTGTCAGTCCCGTTCACTCTTCAGAAAGAGTGCCTAAAGAGCTTTTTATTTAATTATAAACTAGTGCTTGACTGCAATCCCGCCTGATGGCAAGCAGTAATGCAATCGTTGATGGTAGCCTATTCACTCTAGCCTTTTTTGTTTTTTGTTTGGGGTGGAAAATCATTAAATGAACTCTCCCGCTCTGGGAGGAGCGGAAGGGCGTGTCAGACTTTTACTGACTAAATCCCACCCGTGTTTCTTCACTTGCCTATGCGCCAGGGCCACGGTTTCTTTTTTAACCAATCCGCAACCCTGACCCAGGAGGCATCGGTCTTCGTGGACCCCGTCACAATGTGCTGACATCACTTCTTGAAGATACTTAAATTGTAGTCAGACGGAAACACCGACACTGGCAAACTGTTACAGTCCCTCGGTGTACGTGGTATAAAAGACGAGGCGAAACGCTTCCGTGCCAACAACGTAAGGGTGGATAGTCGCCGTACCACGGGGTCGTCCGATGATGAAACGAAGATGAGGGACTTAATTTATGCTATTCCCTCGTACACTCTACAATATGCATACTATAGAACATCGATAAGCTGGCTACTCTTCGCCTGTGCTCCAGGCTTCGGAGACCGTTTTGAGCTAAATCTGGGTAATCTGTTCACCTTAACAATACCAGCTCTTGGACTACAAACACTCGGACTAAGCTTTTTACGGTCGAGAGGCTAATAAAAGTTAAATCCGAGCTTCGAGATATCGGTTTTAATGCCTATTGACATTTTGTAACATATTCCGATTTTCATTCACTCTGGATCGATAAGATTAATGTTTTGCAATTAATTAATTTATGCCGATATAAATATTTTAACGTTCATTTAAATTGGAAATTTGTGTTTGGTGTTTTTCTTCTCTTTGCGGTTTTCGTTGTGTGGCATAACATAAATTTAGAAGTACTTACGAGGGTTTTATTTACAATAATATTAACTTTAGCCAATGAGTCCCGACTTGGTCTCACTGCACGTAGTCGACAATGGACGTAGTGCATACTGGTGAAAACGGTCGACGTCTATATGAATAAGCATAACATAAACAGCCAATAATGTGTGTGAATGCTCGGTGGTAGGCCATAACATTGACTGCTGGCAGAAGTTACCACCCACCAGACAAAGTCTTGCGTGATGTCTGGTGAAGCCATACGGAGGACGGATCTGAGCACTTTTGTTGTGATGTGTGCCGGGTACGACGCGCCAAATGTTGTTGTGTCGGGAGTTCAGTCGTGGAGGGTTTCCAGATTAATCTCCCTCTGGCGTAGCATCGTTGGTAGAGTTGTTTGGTTTAACACTGCACCACCTCGCTCAACTGCCGCTTTCCTTCCTATTTACTCAGTTCTTTGAGTGAATAGTGTGGCTCTTAATAAACTAGCGCGCTTTCATCGATTCATCACTGATTTCATCACATCAACGATTGCATCACTGCTTACCATCAGGCGGGATTGCAGTCAAGCACTAGTCTTAGTAACTTCACAGAAAAAGTCTCCTGTCAGTGAGAGGTAATGGGCTATAATCCACCATGTGGTTTGGCGGATGTCACGTGATAAATGCCGAACCGTGTATTTTAGATGGCCCCTAGATACCCGTTTCCTTACGGTGTTTTCCTCCACCGTTTTGAGAGCAATAGTGATGAAATTAAATACTTACAAACTCACGACCTACAACCTACAATTCCTGAATCTGTTGTCTGAGAGTAATCAGCAGGTCGATTCTGTTTATATTTTACCGTGAAGATCAGTGAGGTGAGAGATCAGCGGCGATCTCTCGCGTCCGGCCTTGGTCCAGGCCATGATCCGGAGCGAGAGTGCATGGTAGGCCGTCACTTCCTTCTGCGATGCAGTGATGCTGGCAAAGGAGAAGGCGGAGCGCGTGAAGGAACGGGATCCCCAGCGCCCTCACGCGTCTAGCCGCAGTAGGAGACGCCCTGGTCGGGAGACAACATCGAACTCCTGGCCACTGTAGGCGCGGGCTTGCGGGTGGTGAGCAGTGGGCAGCTCGCCGCTCGGTAAGGACCACGCCCAGGTCGACGACGACGCTTTCTGTTACACGCGCGCCTCAAAGAGATGTCAGCACATCGTGACGGGGTCAACGAAGACCGATGCCTCCTGGGTCAGGGTTGCGGGTTGGTTAAAAAAGAAACCGTGGCCCTGGCGCACAGGCAAGTGGAGAAACAAGGGTGGGTTTTAGTCAGTAAAAGTCTGACACGCCCTGCAGCTCCGCCCAGAGCGGGAGAGCTCATTTGATGACTTCCCATCCAAAAGAAAAAAAAGAGTGAGGTGAAGTAAGAGTGGAGTGACTTGTCGTGTAGTGACTCGTCTAATGCAAGGGATTGACACTATTGACATCTCATTTCACCTAGCATTTCACTGTGACATTTTTACAGAATCATTTGAAAGCACCAGCACTCTAAAAACGTAACAGACTACCGTTCTAAATCTGCATCATTTTGGAGAATATTGGTATTCCATTGTTTCATATAATCGTAAATTGTGTCCGGTCAACAATTTAAATAACGTAATGAATGTTGATATATTCTAAGTATATCTTGGACTGATTACAAGGTGATGGATAACAGCTTGAGGAAACCTGGACTAGTCTGAAATCGCCAACCCGCATTGAGCAAGCGTGGTGATTACGCTCAATCCTTCTCTGTATAAGAGGAGGCTTGTGCCCAGCAGTGGGACGATAAAAAGGTTGATGATGATGATGATGAATAAATGTTGTTGAACTGTCAAAATGTAAGTTATTGTTACTGATAATGACGTTACCGACCACGCCACCACCGCCACGGCGACCACCTCGACTCCTAGCTGATGATTTGGCGCTCATGCGCCCGAAGATGGCTTATGTAGCCTATCTTGGCGGCGAAACTTCGTGCACACTGAGGGCACGTAAGCACGCCGTCGACGTAGTTGTATGTGATGGCAGCAGGTGGGCGGGCCTTTAACTGATCGCGTTTGGCTTTGCGCTGCTCTGAACGTTTTGCTGCCAAACGCTTCCATTCAGAGGATTCTATATTGCATCTCTTCATGTGTCGCTTTAAGACATCCTTGAACCGGAGGAGTTGTCCGCCATGCTTTCGCTTGCCCTCCTCCAGCTCAGAGAAGAAGATGCGCTTCGCCACCCTTTCGTCCGCCATACGTGATATGTGCTGATACGTGTTACTGATAGTGAGTTGTGCAATTACCTCTCAGATCAATCCCGTTTAAATTTCACCATGAAAATTTAGTCGATGTGTGCTTGTAGTGAATGTCCGCCTTTGTTACGAAACTTTTTTGGTACGAAAGATATAATAAATAAATAAATATTATCCCATTTGACTTAGTCAAACTAATTAACAAATAATAACTTTGGATTCAGTGGAGAGACGTGCAAAGAGGCTGATTGGTGACCCTGATCTAACTCGAGTCGGTCTACAAAGCCTAGCCGGTGTTCTATAGGATGCATTTCGGGGAGTGTGCGATGGAATTGCATGATTTAATTCCCCCATCTCCGTTCCACCAGCGGACGACCCGTCGTACGGCTGGTTTCCACCCTTACGTTGTTAACACCACTACGATCCGGACGAAGCGTTTCGCCTCCTCCTTTATACCGCGTACATTGAGGGATTGGAATAGTTTGCCAGCGGCGGTGTTTCCGTCGGACTACAATTTGAGTGTCTTCAAGGCTAGAGTGAATAGGCTCTTAAGAAACTAGTGCGCTTTACCATCAACGACTGCGTCACTGCTTACCATCAGGCAGGATTGCGGTCAAGCGCTAGTTTATAATATAATAAAAAAAAAAAAATTGACAGCCTCCGTGGCGTAGCAGTAGCGGACGCAAGGTGACGCGGGTTCGATCCCCGCACAGTACAAGTATTTGTATGCATGAATATGAATACTTGCACTGGTCTGGTCGTGCCTCGGAAAGCACGTTAAGTCGTTGGTCCCGGTTGCCATACAAACATCTAGTGGCAGTCGTTACGGGTTGTTGGAGCCCGGGTTGTGGAGGTCAGACGGCAGTCGCTTCACGGAAAATGTCGAAGTTTAACCATTTCAGCAGTTGGACTGGTAAAGCGGACCCCAGACTCGAAAGCTGAAAAAGGCTTCGGATGCGACTGGGATTAAAGCTGTGATGATGATGATGACTTAGCCAAACTAAGTTTTCACGTTCATTTCTCACAGAATAGCCTACACTTCCAAAACGGTTCCTTCGCGTGTAACATTTTATGTAAATCCCATCCTTATCCTCATAGATAGTGTTGCGCGCACGCAACACACACCCTATAATCAGGTGCACAATCGTGTGCATTAGCGCCGAGCCCCTCCCCCGCATCCCTCGCTCCTCGCCCGCCCCAGGCGCCGCGCATGCGCCACACAAATTACTTTTTATTATAATAATACTCGCGTGATTGTACCGTCAGTTATAAAGCAAGGAATAAAAGAAGGTTTAGGTTATCTGTAGCACATTGGTTGCCTGTTGCTTCTCGGTGGTACGCCATAACATCGGCTGCCGGCAGAAGTTACCACACACCAGACAAAGTCTTGCCGCCAAGTGACTCGTCGAGTTCCAGCATAATGTCAGTTGAAGCCGTATGGGGGACGGGTCTAACAGTTGGAGTCTGATCGTGGATGGTCTCCAGATCAAACTCCGTCACCGTCGCACCGTCGTTGATCGTGTTGTTGAGTTTACCTTTGCACACTTTTTTTTTTTTTTTTTGACGCTGTGGTAATGCATTTACGCACCGTTCCCCGAAGGGCGTGTGTGGGACTCGCCCAGCCGAAGCCGGGAATACCCACTAAACTTACAGCGGCACAACCACATCGCCTGAGTGGCGGGGTCATGGGAAATGGCAGAGCCTGTCTACCAATCCCCCGCCGGCGATTCCCGCCATACAGCGGGCCCACAATGGTCCCCCCATAAGAAGGGGCCGGACTGGGTACGTCTTCTATTGCGAGAAGACGCAGCAGCCAAGGGTTTTTTTAGCGAGGTGTCCTTCCTCTTAGCCCCACTCGTTTGCCCGGAGGCAAACGGGGCCCCCAGCTCCTCTCAATGAGGAGACCGGGTTGCCCGACGGTGACCCGGAGTTCGGGTCACGTCAGCCACCTGGAGTGGTGGCCGACCCGCCGCACATGTGACCGCCGAAGCGGTCCCCACTTCTGGTTTTGGTCCGCGCCGGTAAACCGGTAACCCCCATATCTGGGGGCCGTTCCCCTATCCGCCACCTGGGGACGCGTCCGATGGCAGGCCAGAAACTGCGCACGGAACCTTTGCATCACCTCGCTCAACCTTCGTCTTCCTTCCTAATCACTCAGTTTTTTGAGTGAATAGACTCTTAATAAACTAGCACGAATGAATGCTATCGAAAATACAGAATTCAAGTAACATGCTACATAAAGTGGTGTTGTGTGTAGCATTTGGCGTAACGTAGAAATGAAATGTAATACATACAAATGACATACATAAGCCATAGAAATGTAATGTATAGACAGTTGCGTAGCGGTTGGCACAGCGTAGCACTACGCGTACCGTAGTAACATCTCGGTACGGAGCAATCCTCCATTTGTGTATCTGCGAAGAGAGTGAGAGCAGAGTTGCGAAGGATAGGGTGTAACTTGCAGGGTGCTGTAGCAGTAGCAATACGATGTAGCATTTCTCGTAGCATAGCGTAACACTAAGTGTTACCGTAGCTTGCGATTTCCGTAGCGCTACGCGTACTGTATCACGTTGCATAGGCCAGCGAACATAGCATTCTCTACATTTGTAAAGCCGTGCGATTTTGTAACCATGACACCAAGAGAAGTAAGGTAAAGTGAGTTATCATTTCAATGAATGCTAAGGGATTGACACTACTGACATCTTCTTTTTGTTTCTTTTTTTGTTTTGTATGGAAAATCATCAAATGAGCTCTCCCGCTCTGGGCGGAGCGGCAGCGCGTGTTGTACTGACTAAACCCCACCCGTTCCTTCACTTGCCTGTGCGCCAGAGCCACGGTTCCTTTTTTAACCAACCTGCAACCCTGACCTAGGAGGCATCGGTATTCATGGACCGCGTCACGATGTGCTGACATCTCTTTGAGGCTCGCGTGAAACAAATCGCGCCGCCGACTCGGGTTAGGGTAATTGCGTAACACACTATCAGTTGCAATTGACCTCTTTTTGACAGTTGAACAACATCCATTGCGTCATTTACGTTGTTGAGCAAATACATTTTTCGAACATATGGAGCCATGGATTCGCAATATGCTTCAAAATGATTCCAATTGATATAATATTGTGATTGACAATAGTGTGGGGAGTTTTGGCGGGAAAGTCAAGCTGAGTGTCATGCTCATTTTTCATTGGACTTTTAAAATTATTTATAGTGTTGTTTACTAAATAAAAGTGCGTGATTTATATAGTAAAAAGTGCATTCTGTAAATAATTCATAAATAACAGTACATATCGCAGCATAGTGGCCACATTATGGCTTTGCCTCAAACGTCCCTCATAAGACGGTTCACGCGGCCGTCTTTTTCGACATGGATAATATAATTCATTACATGACATTGGCTAAATGCACAAACCGTGCGAAGCCATAAAAGACAGAAAAAAGAAACAATAGCGTGTGTAGTGTGTGTGTGTGTCTATTATTGTTCTTACCGGCCGGCATTGACATCTCACTCAAATCTCATTGACATCTCACTCAAATCTCATTGACATCTCACTCAAATCTCATTGACATCTCACTCAAATCTCATTGACATCTCACTCAAATCTCATTGACATCTCACTCAAATCTCATTGACATCTCACTCAAATCTCATTGACATCTCACTCCAAACTCACTTCATCCAACTTTTCAAGGTTAAATATTACGAAATCGATTGGTAGGAATTTTAATGGTTACCAAATGCTTTTAAAACTTCATAATAATAAGAGTGAACCTTCTGATCAACTTTCAATTAATGTATCTTTTCTCTAGCGCTTATTAAAACTCTAGTTGGTATCATTCCCTTTTTCTATAGACTTTTTGAGGTAATTACCTTTGTCTGGGAGTTTTTTGAGTTAATTATGATTATGTGAGGTGTATACGGACATTGTTCCTTGTGTTATTTTTTCGTAAGAAGGTGTTGGTCCTAATATCATTAGGGCGTGTAATATTGTTTTTTTTTTCAGCTTTATTACACATTAGGAATTACTCCTGTATCGTGGGTACGTTTATAAACATACTAGCTTTCCGCCCGCGGCTTCGCCCGCGTGGAGTTCGGTTATGTCGCGCTTTTTAGATTTCCTTCGGGAATATCAAAGAAAACCTATAAGTGGCGACATCTAAGTTGTTGTTATTAATCGTTCACACTTTCGATCCAGCCGTCCCCTGCTGTCCTCTCTAGCGACGCCCTAAGCCGAGGTTCGTAGCCCACAGGGGGTGCCCTTAGTACGTAGTCGCCCAATTTTAAGTTAGTTTTAAGTGCCCCTGGCTGGAGGCTTTAATTTTTAATTAAGGCATCCACAGGAAAGTCCGGTTAAGTAGTTACGGCCTCTAATGGCCACATACGACATGGCACATAAAAAAAAAAAGGAATATTAAATTTTCCGGGATAAAAAGTAGCCATGTCCTTTCTCAGGGTCTAAAGATTGTCTGTGCCAAATTTCACCAAAATCGGTTGAGTGAGTGGTTTAAGCGGGAAAGCGTATCAGACAGACAGACAGAGTTACTTTCGCATTTATAATATTAGTATAGATAGACTCACATACACAAACAGCCAGACCCAAAACAACTACATGTAGGCCATACAAAATTACAAATATTTGTTTCGTGCGAGAATCGAACTCACGAGACACAGCGCAGCAGTCGATTGTATAGTCACTGTACTGTTTTCTTACAAGTGGAAGTAAAAGCAGTGTTGTAGGACCAGGAACTTCAACCACATGCACTGATACCAGCCAATCTAAAAAAAAAAGTGGAACGGATTTGAACCTTGTGGCCCAACAACAACTCTCGCCTGTGGAACAATCTGCTTTTGAAAAACGGATAATTATGATTTTTACAACGAGGCGGTAGAGGAACCATCAATACGTATAACAATTGAAGATCCGTCTCCGAATCCGACGATATCCGTAATGACCAAGTGCTAACAACAGTAAATCTTAACAAAGTACCAGCTTTATGGGAAATTAACGATACCTTATGGAAGATTATCGCAAGGTCCAACTTTGTCCAAAACAAATCTTGTGACTTATCTAAGAGTGAGAAAATATATCAACCTAGTGTCTTGCCAGTGAATATCTTCCAAAGAAAAATGAATAATAATGAAGTGAAAGACCAAAATTGACCAAATTATCTGTATACTGGGGGGCTGTTTGGCATTCGGTCCAGTCCATTGGAGCGACTTAGTTCAAGAACGAAGGATTTAATGACTGGAAAAACGCAGAACACTGAGTAACTCAGTATGAAAACTGTACGTCATAAATCTAGTATTCTTAGTTTAAAAGTTAGAAGTGCGATTGATGGCCGACTCGACAATTTAAAAATAAATTTATATACACACATCAAAAGTGTCTAGGGATCAACATATATTTTTGCAATAACTTTTCTCCTGATTGATATTAATTAAAATTTTCTTTAAGGATTCATCAAATAAAGTGTTTTCGTTTGTCACAGTAACGATAAACCAAGTCACCTTTGCATTAATAAAGAAATTTGCCATTTTCCTAATAAAGGGATATTTGACATTTGAACCACTAACACAAAAGTTCGAAAAAAAGACTGAAATAACAGTTTTCTCTAAAATTTTATTGGGTAACTTAAACAATTAATAATCCGTGTTTCTACTGCGAACACTAACAACACAAGAACATCGGTTTGGCATACTCAAAATGAGTTCATCCAAATCACGCTGTGGAATGGCCGCCCATGTTCGTTGCAACAACAAAAAAAGGTCTTCTTGCGACTGGATACCCTCCATATTCGGCAGAGCTCTTCTCTGTAGCATATCCCATGCATGCTCAATCGGGTTCAAGTCTGGCGACTGAGCAGGCCAGGGCAGGACATTGATGTTAGCTGCGGCGAGAGTCTGTCTTACAACTCTTGCGGTGTGCGGTCGTGCATTATCATGCATTAACTGAAATAAGGGACCGATTTGCACTTGTAGAGGAACGATGACGTCTGATACAATCGTTTCAGCATAAATTTGAGCGTTGAGGTTGCCTCTGATCCAAATCAACTCAGTTCTTCCGCCGATCCAAATACCCGCCCATACCATGATGGTTCCACCACTATAAGGATGGACTTCCTGGCAGGATTTTAATCGCTGTTGGCGTCCAGGGGTTCTCCAGTGTCGTATACGTCTTGTATCCGGTCTCATACCAAAACGAGACTCATCAGAAAAGCACACGAAACGCCATTGTTCTTCTGCCCAATTTCTGTGTTCAAGAGCCCATTGATATCGAATCCTACGATTGTGCATTGCTATAGGTGGTACCCGTAGCGATCTTCGGGAATGAAGGTTCACTTCATGCAAGCGGTTTCTGACTGTTTGGTCGCTAATTAAGTTCCCTGAAGAGTGATGAAGCCTCACGGCTAACATCATGGCGGTTATTGTTGGAGCTCTTCGAGTTAAGATTTGAATGTATCGGTCTTGTCTCCGTGTGGTGCAGCGATACCGTCCTCCATGGCGCTCAGCCACGGTACCAGTGCTTCGGTAACGTGTCCAAAGTCGACTGATAACACTCTGACTTGTATTCAGAGCTAAAGCCACAGTACGTTGCCGGGAACCAGCTTCTATCATTCCCACGGCTCTGAGCATTTCTTCCCTGCTTAAATGACGTCGCCGCTCCATAATAACGTTGGTTTTAATCAGTAGTAGGGAAACAGTAGCACTAATAATGTCTTCAATGCGTTGTATGTTTTTATAGGGAAAATATTGACAGCTGATTTTCATCTTTTACTCGAATTTGATTCACAGTTCCTGATTCAAATTATGAAATGCACCAAAAAGGATTCATATAAATTTATAAAATCATAAATTTATTACAAAGCCACATCTCAATCTCAAGAAATCCGCATAAAAATGCTTGATCCCTAGACACTTTTGATGTGTGTATATACGGACGAATCACACAGATTGAGCTAGCCCCAAAGTAAGTTCGAGACTTGTGTTATGGGATACTAACTCAACGATACTATATATTTTATAATAGCATCCAAGACCTAGGCCAATCAGGAAAAGATCGTTTTCCATCATGACCTGGCCGGGGATCGAACCCGGGGCCTCCACATCGCAGGCAGGCGTGTTGACCGCTGCGCCACGGAGAACGTCGTTAATTTACCACAGGTCCAAATTGATGAAGAATTACTTATTGAAGAAATGTTCTCAAGAGAGTGGTTGCTGTAGTGAAGCGGCTGTGTCATCAAAAGGCCGTGCTTTCAGAGGGAAAAATGATAAGTTCGGTGATCCAGATCTTCTTCTTTGTCTCAGCCGATAGAGGTACACTGCTAGAAAAAGGACTCCCCCAAGGCTTTCATCCCATTGGGGGGCATTACCATAATTCCCACGCTCGGCAGGCGGGTTGGGGATCGCAGTAATTTGTCCGTGTGTGTGTGTGGTGAGAGTTCCCTTAGTCACCTCTTTCGACATCCACGGGAGGATACACTAAATACACATTTTGGAGGTTTCTAAGGGGATGTCGAAATATACTTAATTTTTTTCCGCGTTTTCGATGAAACGCAGGCTGGACCACAGAACAGATAAAAAAATATTCTTTCTCTATTCCGTGGGCTGAACGCACATTATATAAATAAATAAATAGGTAAAAATGTAAACAATTAATAAGTAACAATGTAGTGTATGAATTTAGATATTCCAAAGATAGCAGGAAATCTTTATGGTATAGGGAAAGGGGAAACGCGTGTGGGCCACGGGCAGTAATAAATTATAAAACTACTGGATCGATTTTAATTTATTTTCGCGTCTCAAGCTTATGGTATAATTCTGTGCTTGGAACTATTTACGAATACTTTAGAGAGGTGATGAAAACGACTTAAATTTTGCCTAACAGACATAGTTACTTCGAAAATACAAACACAAGGAGGAGTAGGTATATGTATTGCTTAAAAATCATCAATAGAATTATATTAAAGTAATAACAGAATCAATGGTTGTTCTGCGTTTTGCTAAAAGTTTAAAATGGAGGTGGGCTGGCCATGTCAATAACAATATTAGCACATTACGAACTGGAAAGGACTATACGGTTTGAAATGAAACAATGAAAATAACAATATCTTGCACAAATTAATGTATTTTTAATGTTTATATTTTATGTTTTATTTTTATTTATATTTTATTAATGTTTTTTTTTTAAGTTAATGAATTGATTTATAATTTAGGTCTATTTAAGTCGAATTTTTAGAGTGGGTAATCTTTGTGCGCTATTCGCACGCGGTTTTTTAGCAATTACACCATTGATAAAATATTAAACAGATACGATGTATTCTAACAAACTGACCAAAAAAAATGTGCCGAACACAGCAGCAGCACACATGCATATTTTTATTCGGCATACATTGGTACAGTGTGAGTGAGATGGGGCACAATCTAAAGCATAGAGAAGAAAAATGTCTGACTAGTTTTTAAAAAATACAGTAGGTATGTATCTATTAGCTTGATGTGCTGACGTCAGCACTTGTTCTGTCAAACAGTATTCCGAAGAAACATTTCACAAAAAAAAAAGTTTTGAATGAAACGACCAATATTCAACGGTCAATTTAGAAGAAACTAAATGAAGAAGAAACCGTTTTATGCAATCTATCAAGTACGCCACAGATTAAAAAAAATGCGGTGATAGCCGCGTGGTCCGCTGAAAGCACAGACAATTATTGACAAATCCTTATTTTTTTTTTTTTATTAAATTCAAACATGGTGGGCACAATTAACGAATTATCTCCACATAGCTTTATTCTTCGAACTTTCTTTTCTTTTTTTTTTTTTGCTTCGATGGCCGCAAGCGATTTGCTTTCTGTCCGCAGTGAGGCGTATCTAATCGATTCAGTTACAACTTCGCGGTGCGGGTTGGATTCCCTGGCAACTGACTATTATGTGACTCCACTGTAAAGCTTTTTTGATTTAACGGCAGATGCGGTAATAAAGAGATTTACTTTCAAGCTGTGGGATTACAAATAATAATTGAAAAGTTTCTTGGATAGCGGCAACTTTCCGTTACGCAATTACCGCGCAGATAAACGTTTAAGATCAAAATGAAATAAAAAATTGTAAGTTATTAATGAAATGCATTCAACACATTCTTTTTTGTACACTTAGCTCTTGATGTTAATTATACAGTTCAAGGAGGCCCTAAAAAGCAAAAATTACAGACATCATCAAGCTATTACATGTGTCAAATTTCTTTATTAGACTTTAAGGCAAAAACATTAAGGCTCAACGTTACTTGGGAATATTTGACAGTTTTGGTTTTTTGTCCTTCTGTCGTCCGTACACATACCTTTATTTTATCTGCACCAAATCAATTCCCAGCCGATTAGCCACGGACATATTAAAGTATTATGGGACGATGCAAACTTTTAGCTTCAACGCTTTTAAATAAGCAATCAAACCCAATTCTGGGTCACAATTTAACTTTAATTAAAAGTGCCGACTGAATAATGATAAGACCGCTATCAAACCACCAGACAAAAGTAATGAGATCTCGATTTAATTGGTACAGACTACAGCTCACCAAGAATGGACAACAGCCAGTCAAGATACCCGAAACTGTCAAAAGTTCCAAATCAAACTTAGGGCTTGTCTTTTAGCAATAAAGTTTCTTTTTTAATCTTTATTTTAAGAGCTTTGTCACACAGTGACGATGTCGCTCAGCAATAAAGTTGAAAATCTAATAAGGTAATAGATTGCAGTAGCTTGATGTCAAAATCAAAATCATCCCTTCTTGAATCAGAATTTTTTGAACATCAATATTACAAAAGACAGCCCCCCAAAACGCCCAGCCATTGACACTTCCTAGTGCTTTCGCGATGGGAAGCGTGGCGGAACAAACTCCCCAGCAGTACAGCTGTCTGTTCATTTAAAAAAAAATACATGTACTTATACAATAGTAAGTAGAGCAATGAACATGAGATGCTGTTGTCTGTACTATAATCTCTCAAATTTCTTTAGGTATTAGATTTTCAAATTTATGGTGAAAACATCACCTAAAGCTCAAAATTGATTGGGAATATTAGACACATTCGGTTAGGTTAACCGGCTATTATTCGTACTATAGATCTATGATAAATTGTGTGTTTTTTCGTTTTTATTAGGTATATGCGCGTCGCGTCGGTGGCATATTTAAAAAAGTTTACTATATAATCTTTATTTTTAGTGTGATCTTCAAAATAACAAACGGTATTTTTTTTGCTCTGGTAATTATGTGCAGTGTGAGCTCTGAATAAAATTAAAATTATATAACAATCATATATTTTTTATAGTTATTTTGTGATACCAGATCAATAAAACAAGAATAAATCGTAATTGAATTATAGTGATTAGTAAAAAAATATGAAAATAGATCGAAGTTTGATTTATGTTGAGTTAATGAATTCAAAGTGTTCCGCCGCGGGGTTTATACCGTCGTAACTTTTAAATTATGGTGTAAAAATGTTCTACAAGACTACAACACGTTCGAACGGGTTTTCTAATGTATCAAATTATATACAAATTGTGGTTTGGACGTAGTCTTAATTAGTTATTTGGGAAAAAAAGAGCGATCGGATAGCAGAGGTGTGAATTTAAACATCACTATGTTTGTGAAGCCACAAGATATACATAACACACCTACCTAAATAAAATTAAGCTATTTTATTTGGCAAATATGGGTAAATAGTCAGAGTCGTACCTACAGCGCCAACATACACCGCCGCTGCGCAAGTAGGCGCGGGTTCGATCCCCGTGCAGTGCAAATATTTCTATGTATGAATAGGAATATTTGCACTGGTATTTTCGTGCCTTGGAAAGCACGTTAAGCCGTTGGTCCCGGTTGCTATACGAACATCCATCTTTGCAGCCCTCACAAGTCCAACAATTATTCTAACTGCAATGCTTCGATATCACCTTTGGGTTGTGGAGGTCAGACGGCAGCTTTTCGCTTCACGGAAAATATCGAAGTTTAGCCAAAAATCAGCAGTTAGACTGATAAAGCGGACCCCAGACTCCAAAGTTGAAAAGCTTCGGATGCGACTGGGATTAACGCTGAGATGATGATGATGAGCCAGAGTCATTCAGCCTATATTGTTGCCACTTTAGGGACACAGAAGTCCTCTCGGTGAGAAGGAGTGGGCCGTAATATACCACGTGAGCCCAGTGCGGGTTGGTAGATGTCACATGTCTTCGAAGGTTTGGCTCTAGAAAATGCTGGTTTCCTCAGTGGTGATGAAATAATTTACACAAAGTAAAGCGCCCGACGGTGATCGAACCAACGACCTACAACCGGTAAGCCGTAGTAGGCCACCGCTGTCCTCCAGTCAAAGTTATGGTGTAGTTCAGTGCATCTGTTTCATTATGAAAAGGGCAGAAGATAAAATGTAAGTGTACATCTGTCAAATTAGTTCGCTCCTGACCTAAATTGGCATATTTTTTGGTCGACATGTTTATAATCGTGTCTAAACTGTCTATGGATAGGTTTTTGGCGGGAATGTCAAGATGAGTGTCACGCTCATTTTTCATTGGACTTTTAAAATTATTTATAGTGTCGTTTACTAAATAAAAACGCGTGATTTATGTAGTAAAAAGTGCATTCAGTGAATAATTCAAAAAGAACAGTGAAATATTGTAGCATAGTGGCCTCATCATGTCTTTACGCTAAACCGCTCCTTATCGTCCAAACGCGTAAAACGAAAGGAGTTAGTTTAGGTTAAGTTATGTTAGGATAAGTTAGGATAAGATAGGATAGATATTTTATGAAAAAAAAATTACTGAAGACTTGGCTGTATGGCGTACTATGCCTTTGCCTTTTCCATTCGCCCGAACGGAAAGAAACGAACCAAAAAAAAAATGTCTATTGATATCTTAATTTGACAGGATGAAACTAAAATGTCAGTTTCTTGATTAAATTAAAAAAAGAAAAAGATGCACTTAACTTAAATTAGTTTAGTTTGTGAACAAAATAATCGGCGCCAACATCTACCATCACCTCTCGGGTCCATTATTTCTCACAGAGAGGAGACGTGCGACGGTCAAAGGCCACCGAAAAACAACACCTACAAGAAAAATAATAACTACAAAATAGTGAAACCGAAACAAAACAACTAGTTTTAATTAAATAACAAAAGCTACAGAACTTCGTACATAAATTACAGAATATTAACAACTAATAATAATCTTCACCCATTGTCCGTCATTATACATCTAACATTAATAGACTTAATTAAATACCATCATCGCGGCCATAGACATGTACTAATGGACATGCCGTATGCGTGTAATCTGCAGTAATTTTTTTGGTTTGTAAAGGGTGAGAGAGATAGACCATGCTTTCGGTCTAGCACTATCTCTTTCCTCTTGATGATTTTGAGAGAGATAAAGATAGACCGTAAATTCGTTTCCTCTCTTTCTTTCGGAGTGCCACTATTCTCAACTCTAAGGTCCGTATTACAGAACGTCACTCAAAACTCAAGCTCTACTTAAGTGTCATTTGAAGCCTTTTGATTGGTTGAAACTAGTTTTAAGTAATGCTTAAGCAGAGATCAATGCTTGAGTTTCCTTCTGGAATACGGACCTAAGGCTTGTCCATGATTATATGTCGATGATCGCAGCTCACGAAATGACGCCATCTTGGATTGCATAGAGGTGCTCATAAAAGGAGTCCAGTAATTAGACGATTTTTAAAACAAAACTACGCTATGTCGAATGTATTAAAACCGCCCGAGTAAGCTTTCAATATGATGTCTAATGAATGCCGCGGGTTTTATTTTTGTTGTATTTGTTAGATTATGAGGGTATGGATAAGAACCTACATTGTAAATAATGTGAACATCTCGATTTTTTTTACCGGTCGTCGTGGAGATCCTTGGGGGAGGCCTATGTCCAGCAGTGGACGTCTTTCGGCTGCAATGATGATGATGATGATGATTATTATTTTTATGTGTTTTTAGTCATTTAGATTTCGTGTCAGCCGTAATTAATTCGAATTTCCCTTAAATTTCCAATTTTTCTTTGTGATTAAAAATAAATCTTTCGAAAGTTATAATAGACGATATTAAAATTTGGTTGTGTAAATATGTTCTGGTCATACATTTAACGACAACATTTCAAGCTACCTGGAACTGTCAAATATTCCCAATCAAACTCGACCCAAAAAGCTTTACTGATCTATACTAATATCATCATCATCTCAGCGTTAATCCCAGTTGCATCCGCAGCCCTTTCAGCTTTGGAGTCTGGGGTCCGCTTTACCAGTTTAACTGCTGAGTTTGGCTAAACTTCGATATTTTCCGTGAAGCGACTGCCGTCTGACCTCCACAACCCGAAGGCGATATCTAAGCATTGCAGTTAGACCAATTGTTAGACTTTTGAGGGCTCCAACAACCCGTAACGACTGCCACTAGATGTTCGTATGGCAACCGGGACCAACGGCTTAACGTGCTTTCCGAGGCACGACCAGACCAGTGCAAATATTCATATTCATGCATACAAATATTTGCACTGTGCGGGGATCGAACCCGCGCCTCCTTGCGCAACGGCCGCGTTCGCTACCGCTACGCCACAGAGGCTGTGCAGAGACTGATCTATACTAATATATAAAGCTGAAGAGTTTGTTAGTTTTTTTGAACGCGCTAATCTCAGGAACTACGGGTCCGATTTGAAAAATTCTTTTTGCGTAGGATAGCTCATTCATCCAGGAAGGCTTTAGGCTATATAACATCACGCTGTGACCAATAGGAGCGGAGCATAACTAACTAACTCCATGCGAACGAAGTCGCTGGCGGCCGCTTGTAAGCGATAAAGTTAAAAATCGAATACCTAAACAAATTTGGCAGATTTTAGTAGCTTGTGTGTCTGTACTATGCGAGATCTCTGGTTAAATTTCTTGCACGTTCTACTCCTTTTAAATCTACAACGATTTGGAATGGGCCACCAGCTTCATTGATCTTACTGACCAACCCCTTGACAATTTAAAAGTGCTTGTAATGTCTTCTACTTCTTCTTCAGCCTATAGAGATACATTGCTGGATAAATATCTTAATAGCTGGATATTTTATGTTAATAATTTACTCTTAAACGAGAAAAAAACCAAATGCATTAAGTTTACTCTACCTCACGTTAGGCAGGTGGAAACTAAAGTGTTGATAAAGGGCGAAGAATTGAAATCTGAAGACAGCACAGTATTCTTGGGTATAACTCTGGATGCTAAGCTTCAATGGGGTCCACATATAGAAAAATTGACAAAAAAACTAAGTTCTGCTGCATACGCAGTTAGAACAATTCGTAATTTGACTGATGTTGAGACGGCCCGTTTAGTGTACTTTGGCTATTTCCATAGCGTAATGTCGTACGGCATTCTGTTGTGGGGAAATGCCGCCGATATTCAAACAATATTTGTTTTGCAGAAACGAGCTGTTCGTGCAATTTATAAATTAAGTCCGAGACACTCTCTCAGAGAAAAATTTAAAGAGATTAATGTACTGACCGTGCCGTCTCAATATATTTATGAAAATCTTTTGTATGCTCATAAAAATATAAAATTGTTTAAAAAATACAGTGATGTCCATAATATAAATACTAGGAACAGGCACAAATTTATTGTACCTACAACAAGGCTCAAGAAAATAGGTGGCTCTTTCAGATGCCAATGTATACATTTTTACAATGGACTTCCAGAGGTGGTTCAAGATCTGAGCCTGAATAAATTCAAATCCTTCATTAAACGTAAGTTGTGTCAGAAAGCATTTTATAGTGTGAAGGATTATATTGAGGACAAAAAGGCTTGGGCTTGAGCTGCGTCCGATTTCTATACACTGATTGTTCTCTGATTTTTCCTCTTGTAGTTTTAACATGTAATTGTTTATGTTATTAATTCAAAGCCTGTATTACACACTATGTAGCCAAGCATATTGTACGTTACGGAATTATATCGCTGACAGAGGTGTTCGGCACTTGTACAGCTGCACAGGAGCTAAACTTAGTATTCGGAAACACTGTTGGAGCTGCTGAACCTTGGACAAAACTATCTTAGCATTGTGTAGATTCAATTTCTTAGTATTGTATAATTGCATGGCAAACGTGTGAGCACAATGTACGAATGTGTTGTAAGGCATTTTTTTGTTGGGTTAGTCTTTTTTATTGACTTGATAGTGCTCTGGCTGTTGAGAGTATGTCATGCTCACTCAAATGTCTCGCTGATGGTGGCGTGTGTGTTGGGTCATTGGGTTCCCTTCAATATGGTTGAGCTGAATGATGCTGATCCATTCGTTATGTTCGTGAACGGACGCCGTCGGAGGGGACTGGATTTCTGCATCGTTCTCACACGGTTGATTTCAACATGAATGATGTAATCAAATATTTGTAACAATAGCTTGAAAATTTAAAAGAGTGTCCATGGAGTTTCTTGGCCGTTCTTCTCCATAGGTACCTACTCTTTGGAATGGGCGACTAGCTTCATCTTATTGACTGACCGACCTTCTGACAATTTAAAAGTGCCTGTAACTGGTTTATTTGAAATAAATGCTTTGATTTTGATAGATCTCCACCAAGGCTTTCATTACATTGGGGTAGCTTGCCATAATCCCCTTGGCAGGCGGTTTGGGGATCGCAGTAGTTTGATATTCCACAGGAGAAGCGCTGCTGGTCGCTTTCCTGGTGAGAGCTCCGTTAGCCGCCTCTTATGACACCCATGGGAGGATATATGGGTTGGTACTATTCTAAGCCCGGTACCATACACCACCATCAGTTTATTTAAAACAAACTCTTTGTATAGAACGGGCTCTGATAAATCGGGTTAACATGCCGAAAATTACTGAATCAATTATAGGTTTTAACTGTTTATTCAAGCATCTGCGTAAAAAGATCTAATAGATAGGGCCACTTACATTTAACGTTAAAGTTTATAAATAACACAATAATCCTTTTAACTTTAATTGGTTTAATGTAACCCAGTTTTTGGGTTATCAATGTTAATATAACTAAATAGATAACTCTGGTGCGTTTCTGCAATATACCGATGGTATACAACGATAAGCTTATCGAATTGAAATCCGTTTTTAATATCAGTTTTTAATTGAATCAGAAAGTACTTTGATAACCGACCATTGGCAAACTTTATGAACATCAGTTATTATTTTGCATCGTTTGATATAATAATTCTGGGGAGTTTGTTCCGCCACTTCTTCCCAGCGACAGCACTAGGAAGTGTCGATGGGTGGGCGTTTTGGAGGACTCTCTTATGTAATATTGACGTTCAAAAAGTACTGATATTCAGCCTAATCCATACTAATATTATAAATGTGAAAGTAACTCTGTCTGTCTGTCTGTCTATCTGTCTGTCTATCTGTCTGTCTGTCTGTTACGCTTTCCCGCTTAAACCTGGCACAGATAATCTTTAGACCCTGAGAAAGAACATAGGCTACCTTTTATCCCGGAAAAATTTGATATTCCTGAGGGAAATCTAAAAAGCGCGATATAACCGAACTCCACGCGGGCGAAGCCGCGGGCGGAAAGCTAGTTTTAATATATGACTTTTGAATCGATTTATTTAATCTTTTATTTGTTAGGTCTATGTAAATAAGGATGATTATTACTACTGTGCTATAGGCACAGTCTATTTTCTTCAGTTTTTAACTTATATGCTCTTAACTAAGTAAGTATATTACTTGTTTGTACTTTTTTATCGACCTATTCCCTTAAAGTAGATGAGATGATGATTATGGCTAATCTGGCTAATACTAAGGCTAATGGCTAGTATGTAAGCCTTCCTTTAAATAAAATAAACATTTTCAGATTGAAAATCAAGCGATATAGTTAAGTTATTCAAAAATTTACCGTCAAAACTTAGGTGAAAAATTAGAGCTTATTTATTATTAAGTAAAGAGCTGTCATTATTATTGATACTAAAGACTAAAGATGGGGAGTTTTGGCGGGAAAATCAAGCTGAGTGTCACGCTCATTTTTCATTGGACTTTTAAAATTATTTATAGTATTGTTTACTAAATAAAAGTGCCTGATTTATGTAGTAAAAAGTGCATTGAGTAAATACTTCATAAAGAACAGTGAAATATCGCAGCATAGTGGCCACATCATGACTTTGTCTCAAACCTCTCTCGTAAGACCACGCGGCCGTCATTTTCGACATGAATAATTCATTACGGGACATTGGCTAAATGCACAAACCGTGCGAAGCCATAAAAGAAAGAAAAGAAGACTAAAGATTGACACTATTGACACTTTAATTATAAACTAGTGCTTGACTGCAATCCCGCCTGATGGTAAGCAGTGATGCAATCGTTGATGGTTAAGCGCACTAGTTTATTAAGCCTATTCACTTAAAAAACTTAGGAATAGGAAGGATGACGGCAGTTGAGCGAGGTGATGCAATGTTAAACCCAAGACCAACACGACCAAACGATGCTGCGCTAGAGGGAGATTGATCTGGAGACTCTCTACGACCAAACTCCCGACACAACATCATTTGGGGCATCGTACCCGCCATACATCGCAACACAACTGCTCAGACCGTCCTCCGTACGGCTTCACCAGATATCCTGCCGGAACACGACGAATCGCTTGGCGGCAAGACTCACTTGACTTAAGTTTTCCCGATACAATTATAACTTAATAGCCTTACACATAATAACAGAATACATAGGCAGCACCCTAATTACGTAACACACTATTACTATTAAAAAAATCATATCAATTGAAATCATTTTAAAGCATATTGCTAATCCATTGCTCCATATGTTCGAAAAATGTGTCTGCTCAACAACGTAAATAACGCAATGAATGTTGTTAAGCTGTCAAAATGAAACCCATTTTTTTTTTGGGGATTTTATGGCCTGGTTTCTAAGAACTTTAAGCCAAGTCTTAATTATATCTTGTCTTCTTTTGTAACTTATCCTAACTTATCCTAAACTTATCCTAACTAAACCTATCTCCTTTCGTTTCTCGCGTGAACTGACACTAGGAGGAAGTTTTGGTACAAAGCCATGATGTGGCCACTATGCTACAATATTTCACTGTTCTTTATGAATTATTCACTGAATGCACTTTTTACTACATAAATCACGCGTTTTTATTTAGTAAACGACACTATAAATAATTTAAAAGTCCAATGAAAAATGAGCGTGGCACTCATCTTAGCTTCCCGCCAAAAATTCCAAATGAAACCCATTGCTACTGATAGCACAGTCTTGATAGCACAGTCTAAAAATCATATTTTTATACTGTGCTGATAGTATGTTACGCAAGCACCCTGCAGGTCATTTTATTCAAACTTCATATCCAGTCATAGCATAGTCCTATAAATTCGTGGTCAAAACATAGTGACGTCGGCATATTTTTTGTTATCGATAAAAAACATCATCGGTGGGTTTAATATCGATATCGGGTTAAATAATTCGAGCTTCGAAAGCCGTTTTTGCTGTGCATGGCTGAGAACCTAATCGATGTTCCAAGTACATGAAAGAATGGTTTTATTGTTAGAGTAGTAAGTAGACAGAAACTTTGTAAGAGAAGTACTTATACTCATAGTATGACTTTGTAATTTAAATATTATATAAAAAAAATCTCATCTCATACCTGTGTGTAATATTTATTTTTAATAATTATAAACTAGTGCTTGAACGCAATCCCGCCTGATGATAAGCAGTGATGCTATCGTTGATAGTAAAGCGCGCTAGTTTATTAAGCCTAATCACTTAAAAAACTTAGTGAATAGGAGGGAAGACGACAGTAAAGCGAGGTGATTCAATGAACACGATCATCGATGCTGCGCCAGAGGGAGATTAATCTGGAGACCCTCCACGACCAACCTCCCGACACAACAACATTAGGCGCATCGTACCCGGCATACATCGCAACACAAATGCTCAAACCCGTCCTCCGTACAGCTTCACCAGACCATGTCGGAACACGACGAATCGCTTGGCGGCAAGACTTTGTCTGGTGGGTGGTAGTTTTTGCCGGCAGCCGCTGTTATGGCCTACCACCGAGTGAAATAAAGCCTAAAACTCGCAAGGCAGTTCGATTATGTAACCATCTTATCTTAAAAACAGAGGTGGAGGGAGAGGTGGACACTGTTGACACATTCCAAGTCCTCGTCACCTAACCATAGAATAAAGAGGGAAACAACAGAAGGGTCTTTTTCTTGTCGTTACATGACAGCCAAACTGTCATGTAACGACAAGAAAAAGACTTTAGAGGGAGACAGTATTTATTAAGTATACCTTGTTTTCCTGTTAGGGAAAATAAAGAAAATTAAGTTAGGTGAAGTATATATATATGAGTGAATGAGTCATGTATGTGTTAAGAGAAAATGCAAGGGATAGAATAGCCAAAATATTTAACCAAAGAGCTGAGAATGTACGACACTAGACGAAGTGTTTCTTTTGAATTTAGGAAGTTAAGGGGGTGCAGGAAATTTTAGTTGGGCGCCAAACTTAGGCGTAAAGTTGAGGACTGAGTCTGTGAACTGAAAAATGAGTCCTGGTGTAGTGGAATATGATCAAAACAGAGCCTCATAATAATGGAATGCATATTATGGACCGTGGAAATGAATGATACATATATAAGTATGAATATGAGTATAAATAATAAGTGTAAGTATATCTGAATATGTACATAACATTACATTTTCCCCCCGACCCTGGAAAAATTTTCAACTGTAGAAAATTTTCTAATAAGATTTCAAGTAGGGACTGTAAAACAACACTTCACACATTCATCAATCTCCATTCACCCATTCATACCACCTATCTCTTTCAAGCAATCTTCTTCATACAGGCATGGGTGGAGTTCACAGTTGATGACTGCCACTCATAGAAGTGTGTTTTAGAATGACGACAAGGCTTATTTTTGGAGTTGTCAGCCGCTCCAGACTGGAAGGAAAAAAAAAGGAAACATTAGTAAATGTAAGTAGAAATTTAAGCTCCTACGAGAGCGAAAGAGTTAGGATTTGGTTTAGGCTTATTTTAGGAGTAACCAACCGCTCCTGCATAGGCTTATTTAATGAGTTGCAATCCGCTCCATACGGTAAAAGAATGAGACTTAAGAGTAGGGTCGAGCAAATGTAATGTAATGTTTGTGTAGTGAGTGATGTTTATATATAATATAAAAAATAAATAGGATGTGCAGCTGTAAACAAAGAAAGAAGTAATATTTACATAAATAATTAGTAGGTGATTTAATTGACATTAATAATTTAGAGTTGTTTAGAAAGAATTCAACATTTTATATCTTTTATGTGCCATTTACCTATGGCACCATCTGGGTCTTCTAATATGTACACTAAAGGTGATAGTTTATTTAAAATTTTGGATTTGATAAATTTAGGGGCTAGTTTAGCATTGAAATATGAACCAGCATCGCTTAATGCATGATTCTTTCGCCAAACCGTATCCCCGACGTTGAATTCTTTGAACGACCTCCGAAGATTATAACGAGCGCTGTTTTTAACGTAAGCTATATGTAAGTTAGACTGAACTTTGTGAAATATAGACGTGAGGAACCCAGCATTTGTTGCGTAAATATCACGGGGCATAAAGATTAATTCTTCGAGGTTCTGACACGGGGAGTAAAAGGAACCGCAAGGAATTGTTTCCCTCCCAAAGACTAGAAAGGATGGAGTGTAGCCCGTTACAACGTTAGTAGTATTGTTCATAGAAAATTGAATTTTACTAAGATGTTTGTCCCAGGATCTATGGTCGTCCTCTACTAGTGAAGCTAAAGACGTAATTATTGTTTTGTTATAACTTTCAGTCGGGTTAAATTGTGGGCAATAGTAGGCCGAATGGAATATGAAAGGAACTTTGTATCTATTAAGAAAAGAGTGGAATTCACGTGACTGGAATTGTACGTTATCTTCATACAAACGGACCGCGCGCGGCTTGTATGTTTGCGCCATAGTATCTATGCGTCGCCGCACGCACACCTAAACACAATATTAGAGTGCCTATGACTGCGCTAGTCGCGGCTAGCACGGAACGAGGTTCGCGCGTCACGGCTTTTCGGCACATTAGCTTTTAAAAAACGATCACATAAACTGCAAAGTTGGTATGTCTATTTATGAACAAATAAAAGACTTATATTTTTCAAATTATATTTCTAAAAGTTAAGGATACGGATATATTACACATTAAAGTTTAATAACAACGCGATTCGTAATAGTCGAAACCGAAGAAAGTAGGTATTTTTCTGTACCTAATTTGTAATTTTGTATTAAATGTGTGATTCAATAGATGTTATGTTTGTATTATTTATATTTGTATTAATTAAAAATAAAAATAAATATGGTTCTTTATGTGTACAAAACTAAAAATAAAAATTACAAAAAAAAACTGACTAGTATATGTAAACTAAATACTAAGCAAATAATTTAAACATAAGCTCTTAGTCTATAAATATTTGTTAGCGGTTTGGGCGACAACCGTAACCGACGAAGCGCGGACAGTCGTCAACCCTAAGACAGTAGGCAATTAAATCGCGGATTGGGTCGCAGATAACCTACTTCCCCTCTTTATTCTATGACCTAACTTTTCACGCAATCGATCGGATAAAATTACAACTAATCAACAAAATTATACAAACATTGCGTATACCAGGAAGTATTACTTACGTATTAAAGTATTGTTTACAGGTATAATAATCACCATCATACCAACCACCACAGAGTCGTGGTGTCTTAGTGGTTAAAACACCAGCCTCTCAAGTATGAGTGTGCGCCTGTGCGGGTTCGATTCCAGATCAGGCAAGTACTAATGTACTTTTCTAAAGTTACAATGTACTTTCTAAGTACATATATCTTGGACACCAATGACTGATTACAAGGTGAAGGAAAATATCTTGAGGAAACCAGGACTTTAAGACTGAAATCGCCAACCCGCATTGAGCAAGCGTGGTGATTAGTGATTACGCTCAATCCCTTTCTGTATGAGAGAGACCTGTGCCCAGCAGTGGGACGATGAAAAGGTTGATAATGAAAAATGATGAATCACAGTCACCATTTCAGTCAAAACACGTCCACTGGTGGACATAGGCCTCCTCTAAGCACCTCAACTTCAATCTATTCCGTGCTTTTAGCATCCAACGGGGTCCTGAGGCCTTCACAAGATTGTAGATCCACCTGGTGGAGTATAATGAAAATTCCAGGCCTAGATAATATTGGGATTGTTATGATTCATTTTAACTCAACACTTTCTAATTAGCTCTTGGCTCGACAAAGTCCGCCAAGCGATTCTTCGTGTTCCGGTAAGATGTCTGGTGAAGCAGTACGGAGGACGGGTCTGAGCAGTTGTGTTGCGATGTGTGCCGAGTACGATGCGCCAAATGTTGTTGTGTCGGGAGTTTAGTCGTGGAGGGTCTCCAGATTAATCTCCCTCGGGCGCAACCTCGCTCTACTACCGTGTTCAAGCAACCATCTACCGCCAATCAACTAACCAATCAGCCTAAAACGTTCCCAACTCTGGGGCACAGAACTCCTCTCTGTGAAAGAGAATGGACGGTCATCGCACCATACGGGCCCAGTGAGGATTAGGATATCAGAGGGTTTCAATTTCTTGTTTCTAGGACATGCCGTAAACTAAAACTTAAACTGCTGGCACAGGTCTCCTCTCATACAGAGAAGGATTGAGCGTAATCACCACGCTTGCTCAATGCGGGTCGGCGATTTCAGACTTAAAGTCCAGGTTTCCTCAAGATGTTTTCCTTCACCTTCAGTCATTTTAGAAAAGTTTCATTGGTACTTGCCTGACCTGGAATCGAACCCGCGCACTCATACTTTAGAGGCTGGTGTTTTAACCACTAGGCCACCACGACTTCAACTACGACTTTACTGCATACAATACAGTAAAGTATCTTGGTGTGATCTAGATCTCCAGTCTTGAATTACATAATAATAACCAGGAGCCATTCCCGATCCATTTGAAGCGTGAACAACTCAACTCAGCCTAATATCGTAACCCGCGCTGATACGGCGCAGGCGCACACAGTAATCAAATAACTCAAAAAAAAACATCGACATCATCGCTGATGAGGTGCGGGGAGGCGGCGCTGATGGAGACCAGCTCTTCGACATTTCCTTGGACAAGCGAGAAGACCAACTTTGATCTGTTCTTAAGAGGCTGTTTGTGGTTAATTCTTACTGTATTATCTTTCGGTAATTTTGACGACACGGCTAGTGCAGTGGCTGAGAGATCGACTGCTGCGTTTCATGACGCGGGATCGATTCCTGCTCGGAACAAATATTTGTATGGCCTACAGGTAATTGTTCCGGGTCTGGCTCTTTGTGTATATCAGTTCAAATGTTTGTAAACGCACCCACAAAACAGGAGTAAGTCCTAGTGTGGGCCAAGGTATAATTCAAATAAAAATAATTTAAAAATGCGTCTATGGAATAGTGTAGTTCAACCTCGTTGAACCTATAACCTGTCCATTGGGTTACCAATTTTAGCTGTCTTGGAACGTTCAGACGCTTCCAGGTCAAGCTCCCCGAAACTTTAAAAAATTTCCCAATCAACTTATTTGACCCAGATTAAAAACAGGGTGTATTAGTAGTCCACCCATACTCCATAAAAAAGGGAAAAACCTCAGCAGACAGTTGTTGTGCCTGCCCGACGATTGACGTCGGGAAGTTGTATGTAAGTTGTTGCGCAATAATCTCTGCTTGTGATATGTAGGATTCCTGTGACGTCAGTAGGTATGACGCAGTGTTCGTATGTGCCATTACAGACACCGGTACTATTGGATACCGGTATTATATTCACACAATAACGAAAGACTTGGAATAGTCTAATCTAAAATATTCTTAATTTAAAGTAATCTAGTCTAGGCTGTATACACTCATTTTGAATCCTGGTCGACGAGTCATGGCGACCCTACAACCGGGCGGGATGCGCGCCGTTCCAGTCGACTTCTCGGAACTAGAAGGCGATCGTAAAAAAAGTAAAAGTAAATTATTATTTCTTTCGTGATAGGTGTAAAGTTAATTTACACTTTATGTTGCATCGTATAATCAAAACTTTCTAATAGCTTTTTTTTCGCAACTTTTAATTACTGTTATGGTGGATAACTTGATACATATTAACATATACTATTAACGCAATTGCATCAACCTCTGGGCTTTATGACAAGCTATAATAAAATACCATACCATACCGGGAATTCGATGGAAGGGTTATTTCCTGGTACTCTCTTTGCACGCATGCAAAACAAGATCAAGTATCTGGAGATACTTCCAAAAATGTTACATCTCTAGATACAGGGTTTTGAAAATTAACACTCCTACCATAACAAAAGGTGTTCAAAGCTTCACGTCTAACAAAACTCCAACACAATAGTAACACAACATCAGAAATTATAACCCACAAAAAACCTTCACACATTTTATAAAATCAAAAACTGGCTGAATCGAAACGCATCGGCCGAGACATCATCTCGAAAAGAAAAGAAATAAAATACAAAATGGAGGCATCGCTTTGTGGCGGGCCGCCATTACTGAGTCCATTACGTTGGTCGTAATTACGAGTCATTAGAGGTTGGGCCGCTCCCGACCAGGGACCATTACGACCAAGAAGATATTGGCTTTTAATATCTCTGCATTGGCATCCTTGTGTGGTGTGTTTGATTGTTTGACAGAATAAAAAAACTGTCTGTTGAGGACGCGGAGTTGAATTTATTGTAGGCATCTAGTGGCGAAAATTATGTTCTCAAATTGAACATAATTATATTGCAACCACTAGGCAACCACGACTTCACGTGGTTGCCTAGTGGTTAAAACACCAGCCTCTCAAGTATGAGTGTGCGAGTTTGATTCCAGGTCAGGCAAGTACCAATGTAACTTTTCTAAGTTATATGTACTTGCTAAGTATATCTTGGACACCAATGACTGATTACAAGGCGAAGGAAAACATCTTGAGGAAACCTGAACGTTTAAGTCTGAATTCGCCAACCCGCATTGACTGATCACCAGCGTGGTGCCTTTTTTTTTAAAAACAGTCTTAGCTTCATTAACAACATTTCTAATCTTCAACACTGTTTTGAAGTCGTGGTCAACTCAGCGGATATTTAGCCTGAGCGAGTGATCATTCATTCATGAAGCTATGCAAAATGACAAGCTATACAAATAACTTATAACAAGCCAAAACTTAAACATTATTTCCTTTCGTATTAAACAGAATCGTATTATTTAATTGAATTTTATGACGTGATTTCACTCTTTGAAGATGACTCCGTAGATAATTCTTTTCCTTGAACACATTTGCGTTCTTCACAACTTCATAAAACTACTTTTAAGTATCGAGAATTATTTTAATTGCGTCTGCAGGCTTAATCAGTTAGTGCTATGTCCCTCTGACATTTTAACGGCCCAATGATTGCCATGAAAATGGTTTAATACAAAAATAAGATCCAGTTATACAAAAAACTATGTAATTCCATAAAAAAATATCCCATGCGATGCCCAGATACCTTTTATTGTTATTATGTGTCATCAAAATAAGCCAAAGTTTGGCGTCAGTAAAAAAAAAATTAGCTCCGTTTGCCGACAACAGGTTACTTAATACAATACGAGACGATTACGATACGACTTCTCCATTGCACCAGGCGTCAATTAAAACCTTCGATCAAGAGTTTTTAAGCAAAGACTGTTACTCAAAAAAGATCAAACGTATTTGATTGTAACGGCCCTTTATGAAAGTCAAGATTTATTACGAATAGTTCTCACAAATCAGTGAGTAATACGGAGTGTCTTATCTTAGCGTAGCTATGAAGCTAGTGTAGCGTATATTTTGACGGCGGCGTAGCGCATCAATTTGCCAAGATTAGTTTTGTAGAGACTAAAGTAATTTTAGCGGATTCGGCTAAAAATAGGATGATACCTACCTTCCCAATGGAATCATCGCCAATCGATATAGGGCGACGCGACTATTGTTCATAACGGCATGGCCAAAAACGCTGTTGGATTTTTATATTACGATACTGAGCCAATGTGGGCTTTCAATTCGTTGCTGGGCATATATTCCAATCTGCCTACTTCCTTCCAGAAAATCTGTGTAACTTATAGAAGGTCCATACATGTAAGGTATGGAGGATTTCTGACCTAATGTGGGTGACGTCTGTGTACTCGAAGAGCATTTGCACAACGGTATCATCAGCCTCCATGCAAGCCCTGCACTGACCGATGAGCCTATTGTGTGGAAGTGTTTGTTTAGTGAGTTACTCCTCACTAAACAATTCCTTGTCCGATGAAGGCCAGCCCGCGCCGCAGCTGAGCCAGTAATACCATAATGTCCCAACAATGACCTCTGAGTTTGTTTCGGCGTTTCTTCTCAGAGCTAGTACTAGGAAACGTCGTGGTCATCAAACCATTAAGAATAAATTCGATCCAGCCGTCCCTTGCTGTCCTCTCTAGCGACGCCCTAAGCCGAGGTTCGTACCCCACAGGGGTGCCCTTAGTGCGTAGTCGCCCAATTTTAATTTAGTTTTAAGTGCCCCTGGCTGTTTTTAATTTTAATTAAGGCATCCACAGGAAAGTCCGGTTAAGTAGTTACGGCCTCTAATGGCCACATACGAGATGCCATATCAAAAAAAAAAAAAAACAATAATGACCCGTGACGTGATGGACCCCGTACGCAATAGCAGGCTATTTCTATCTATAAAAGTTCTTGTTCAGTATCCGCATGATGACATTGGCTCCGATTTCCTTGTTCACGAATCAAACTAATTTTAAGGTAAGTGCATTTTTTTCTTGCTATTTCATTAAAAAAAAAGGGTAGAAGATAACATTTTAGTATAATCCTGTCAAATTAAGATACTCCATAGATACTTTATACGCGATTATAAACATGGCGACCAAAAATACATCAATTTACTTTACAGGAGCGGACTAATTTGACAGGTCTAAACTAACATTTTATTGTCTGTCCTTTTCTTAATGAAACAGAAAGAAAAAGATGAAGATAGTTTATTTTTTAAATAAGGGAATAGGCGCTATTGCATTGTCTCGTGTCGAAGTCGTTACGTGAGGTTGAAACGTACCTTTATCAAAGGTGTAATTTAGTTGGAGGACGCGTGTTTTTATGCCACCAACATTGTCATTCTGTCAGGATTTCCGACTAAATAGATAAATGCTACTTTTTTGTAGATATATGACATTTTTGAGTACCTTTAATGATGGGTTGAATATTTTCAAATTGGCCCCGGCATGGGGCTATGTGCGGTCAACCACACAAAAAGTTAGACTAATGTTTCAGATATTTTAATAGCGATTCAGATTTAGGCTAAATTGTAGGTAATCATTAACGATACATTGTAGACATCAGAATTATCGGCGACGTTAACTTAATTCACCTGAGCTAATTCACCTAGGTGAATTAAACACACTTTTAGTAAACTTTAAACACCTGGGTGCATTAAAATTACTTTAAAAAAACTTTATTCACCTGGGTGCATTAAAATTATTTTACAAAAACTTTATTCACCTGGGTGCATTAAAATTACTTTACAAGAACTTTATTCACCTTACTTACCTGGGTGCATTAAATTTACTATTAAGTCATCATCATCATCTCAGCGTTAGTCCCATTCGCATCCTGAAGCTTTTTCAGCTTTGAAGTCTGGGGTCCGCTTTACCAGTTTAACTGCTGATTTTGGCTAAACTTCGATATTTTCCGTGAAGCGACTGCCGTCTGACCTCCATAACCCGAAGGCGATATCGAAGTATCAGTGCAAATATTCATATAGGTACATGCATACAAATATTTGTACTGCGCGGGGATCCCATGTGCCTCCTTGCGCCGGCCGCGTTCACTACCGCTACGCCACGGAGGTCTTTTAAGCAATGATACTCTTTAATACATGGCAGCTTAGGATTCATAATTGTCATATTGACACACAATTTTCCTGTGTGGTTGGCTTTACTCTGTGTGGTTATAATATTATAATAAAATTAAGATCATACACTTATTTTAATTTGGAAAATAGTAATGCCAAACTTTAAATATATACATAGAGGAAGAGGTGTGGTACTATTGCATAACGGACGGCAATATTATAAAAAATAAAACCTACAAAAATGGTGCTTGTTGGTGGAGATGTTGCAAAAACTTATCAACTATTAAATGCACTGGCTCTGTAACTATACAAAATGTAAGTTTATATTTTGCTTAATTTTTGGCATGCCTAGGTATCCCTTAAATGTATATTTGTTTTTTATTTCTATTGTTGTTTTCTAAACAGGATGATGCTATCTTAAAAGAAAATACCCATGTTTCCGACTGTGTCATGGATGTAGCAAAGAACGAATGGACAGAAAATATGGAAGTATGTAAGCAACAAATAATGTCGACAGATGATCCGGTTCCTAAATTGTATGAAGAAGCAAAGGAAAACTTTGAAAAAACTGGTTATGATTTTGTTCATGAAGTGCCGTCTTTTGAACAAATGGTTTCGTTTTACAATGACGATAACATAGCAAATGTTATTATACCACAAAAGTTCAAGGACTTTTTGCTAGCTGATTTCAACCCTGGAGACGGTAGAAGAGTCTTATTATTTTCTACAAAAGAGGCCATTGAATTAATGGAAAATATTCATGATTTTTTTGGGGATGGTACCTTTAAGTGTTGTGTATCACCTTTTTGCCAGATATACACTATTCACGGTGATTGTGGCAGCAGTTTGAATACAACCAATATACGAACACTCGTGTATGCTTTAATGTCCCATAGAGACACCGATGCTTATCGGATTTTATTTGAAATGCTGAAATCACAAATAAACTACTGGAAGCCAGTTAAATATACATGTGATTTTGAAAATGTACCATAAAATCTCTTCAGAGTATTTTTCCCGAAATAACCATAAACGGTTGTTATTATCATTTTCAAGAATCTTTAGTAAAGAAAGCAAAATCTTTAAAAATATTTAAATATAAGAATGCCCGTCGTTGCGTTTTTTTGTGTCGAAGTTTGGCTTTATTACCAGAAGAAAAAAATCCCCGCAGGTTGGATATACATAGAGCAACAGTTCAACAATCGCTCACAACTAAAACCATTTTTGCGATATTTTCAAAAAACCTGGCTGAGCACTGAAAATGTCAAGCTATGGTCGGTTTTTGGAGAAAGGCACCGGACCAATAATTTTGTGGAAAGTTTCCACACCACTCTAAGTAAACGAATAAAAAAGTTTAACAGGAACCTGCTTGTTCTGATCGCGGCATTTAAAAAAGACGCTGTCTCTAAGCGCTCACCAAAAAAACGCAGACCTAGCTTTCAAGAAAATGATGAATTTATATGTGAGGCCCAGTCACGCATGTTAGATGGTCATATTACCGTAGGCCATTTTCTAGAAATGGTCCGTTAATACGGTGTTTTTCTGTGATGGCAGTTTTCTGGCCACTTTGGATTCAGTGGAGAGGCGTACGAAGAGGCTGATTGGTGACCCTGATCTAACTCGAGATGGTCTCCAAAGCCTAGAGCACAGGCGTAGAGTAGCTAGCCTTTCGGTGTTCTATAGGATGAATTTGGGGGGAGTGTGCGAGGGAATTGCATGATTTAATTCCCGCGTCTCCGTTCCACCATCGGACGACCCGTCGTACGGCGAGTTTCCACCCTTACGTTGTTAACACCACTACGATCCGGACGAAGCATTTCGCCTCCTCCTTTATACCGCGTACATCAAGGGACTGGAACAATTTGCTAGCGGCGGTGTTTCCGTCGGACTACAATTTGAGTGTATTCAAGGCTAGAGCGAATTGGCTCTTAGTAAACTAATGCGCTTTACTATCAACGATTGCGTCACTGCTTACCATCAGGCGGGATTGCAGTCAAGCGGTAATTTATAATTTATTTTAAAAAATGGCGGCTGAAGGGCCCCACCCTTCAGCCGCCATTTTTTATAAATGAATAAAGTTTACTTATTATTTTAAATATATGTCTTTGTGACCAGCAATACAGGTGTTTAAAATTTACTAAAAGTGTCTTTAGTTCACCTAGGTAAATTAAATCAGGTGCATTAAGTAAACGAAGGAGTAATTTTAATGCACCCAGGTGAATAAAGTTTTTTTAAAGTAATTTTAATGCACCCAGGTGTTTAAAGTTTACTAAAAGTGTGTTTAGTTCACCTAGGTGAATTGGCTTGTATCCTAAAAAATAATTTAATGTCCATCAGATAGATTTATAAAAAATATTGAACACGTATTTTTTATTTTTTCTTTCATTTAAATACTTAGGAAGATATATTGATTTGAAATGTCGCATGACGTCACGCCGTGGTGCAAAATATACCACGGCGTGATGTAATTAGCCCCCACTCCGTAACTTTGATACGCTATATCTCAGTAGTTTTTGGTAATTTCGACAAAATAAAAAATACGGGTCTAATTTTTTTTTATTATCTATAAGACGGACTAATTATTTTTTTGATTTTCATACCTTGGATACATCCCTATTAACCCAGGTGAATTAAGTAAACGTCGCCGAATTATCTGCCTAGTCGTATCCCAGTTATATAACGGTCAGCTTCAATCTAACCGGATGGCGCCGAATACCAGTATTTTGAAGATCCATAAGGCTGGAGAACAGGCGTAGAGTGGTCAGCCTGTCGGTGTTCTATAGGATGCATTTTGGTGAGTGTGCGAGGGATGCATGATTCCCCTATCTCCGTTCCATCATCGGACGACCCGTCGTACGGCGAGTTTCTACCCTTACGTTGTGGACACCACTACGACCCGGACGAAGCGCTTTCGCTTCTCCTCTTTATACCGCGTACATCGAGGGACTGGCACAATTTGCCAGCGGCGGTGTTTCCGTCGACTATAATTGAAGTGTTTTCAAGGCTAGAGAGAATTGGCTCTTAATAAACTGGCGCGCTTACTATCAACAATTGCATCACTGCTTACCATCAGGTGAAATTACGGTCAAGCACTGGTTTATAATTTACTAGCGGCCACCAGCGACATCGTTCGCGTGGATTTAGTTATGCTCCGCTCCTATTGGTCGCAGCGTGATGTTATATAGCCTAAAGCCTTCCTGGATTAATGGGCTATCCAACGAAAAGAATTTTTCAAATCGGACGAGTATTTGCCGAGATTAGCGCGTTCAAACAAACAAACAAACAAACAAACAAACTCTTCTGCTTTATATATTAGTATAGATAATAAAAACCACTACCTGCGTCCCGTGGCTTCACCCGCGTAAGTAGTTGTAGTACGATTATTTAAACAGTAGATAAAAACCTATTTTCAGCCCTAACGAATGTATATACGAAATTTCATTAAAATTGGTTCAGCCGTTTTGGAGGTGTCCGAGGACATACACTGTGACAAGAGAATTTTATATAATAGAAAGATTATACTCATTAAAACATAGGTCATCGCCATCTTGCGTAACTGGTTTCCTTTCAACGAAGCATGAGTTAGCTGTAATCGAATCTATGGTATACCACACGATCTGCTGTCACCTCGGGATAAAATACGCGATGGCATCTGTAGAGATTAGGCACATGGGAAAAGAAACATGCCTGATAGTGATCATTTTAACTTACAGCTTCATTAATCTCTTAATTTATTGATTTCATGTTTTAGGTACTTACTTACTTGCGTTTAAGTTCGGCGAGGATGGGTGACAAAATCGCGGTATTGCTGAAGTTTTACTGATGACAAATAGTGAGGACGAACATAAAGAAAGAAAATAGATTTACTCGTATTAACGGCAAATATGACCCATAAAAAGAACACGAACACAAAAAAGAAGTTAAGGGTGAAAATCTCGGTGGTAGGCCATAACATCGGCTGCCGACAGAAGTTGGGTGGTAACTTCTGTTATGGCCTACCACCGACACAGACAAAGTATTGCCGCCAAGCGATTCGTCGTGTTCCGGTGTGATGTCTGGTGAAGCCGTACGGAGGACGGGTCTGAGCAGTTGTGTTGCGATGTGTGCCGGGTACGATGCACCAAATGTTGTTGTGTCGTGAGTTTGGTCGTGGAGGGCATTGGAGTGTAAATGTAGAGCTTCCACAAACGATGGGACACTTTATATTGTGTCCTGCCTGTCCTCTCAGCATGCATAGCGTCAAATAAATAGCCCAATTCTGTGGCCTAATCGGCGAACACATTTAACCGAGACACGCATTTTGAGACCGCAGTTGATATTCTTTTACACTAAAATAATATCAACTGCGGTCCAAACGATCCCAACTAGTCGCAATCATTTAACAAAAATGTGTTCGCCGATTAGGCTACTGGATAGAGTCCATTTGGATTTCTATCGACACATTATGAAGAAAAAAACGAACAACGTTCTTGACGCGACCGAATTATTATTCGATTTAAAAAATACTAATCGATTTAAAAATCAACGCCACCGTTCAGACCCCAAACCATAAAAACTTCATCGACAATAAAATTAAATTAAACGATAATAAATTAAATTAAACTTTGCAACACACGTCATGAAGACATTGCGGTGTCTCGACAGCTTGCCCATGCGCAAGGCAAGCGGCACTCTTTGAAAGACGTATCCGCTAGGGCTGCCCCACGATAAATTAACCGTATGTACATACTTTAATTACAACTTAATTATCTTAAGTTCAATCATTTTATGCACAGTTTAATGTTTCCCGTTAGCTTTTAATTACTTAAATATTTTTTTAACTGCTCACTGCATTGCATTTTTAATAAAGTGTTCCAACGTTATACCGATGAACTTAATTATTTTCTACCACACTTTTGTGAATTTAAATTTAGTTATTTTATGACTACTTTACTCATGTTGTCGGGTAATAAAGTTTATTATTAGTTTCGGTTGTGAATTTTAATGTTTATTCATTTATGAGAATTGTAATATCTTTCTTGTTTTATAAATGCGTTTACGGTGATCAGACAGGAAATGTTCATAAACTTTAATTATTTTCGCTTCAGGACACAAACTGATGTTTTTGATAACGCTGATGCGTTTCTCAAACTCTTGTGTTAGAAGTTACTCTATCATAAGAGCCAATAATAATAACTTTATCTGACTACATTCACGCTGGGTCCATTAGCAAATAACACTCTTTTTTAAAGAAGAGTCGTTTTTTTTTGTAAATTATAAACTAGCGCTTGACCGCAATCCCGCCTGGTGGTAAGCATCGACGCAATCGTAGCCTATTCACTCTTGCCTTGGAGACACTCAAATTGTAGTCCAACGGAAACAACGCCGCTGGGAAATTGCCCCAGTCCCTCGATGTACGCGGTATAAATGAGGAGGCGAAACGCTTCGTCCGGATCGTATTGGTGTTAACAACATAAGGGTGGAAACTCGCCGTACGACGGGTCGTCCGATGGTGGGACGGAGATGGGGGAATTAAATCATGCAATTCCCTCACACACTCCCCAAAATGCATCCTATAGAACACCGAAAGGCTGGCTACTCTATGCCTGTGCACTAGGCTTTGGAGACCGTCTCGTCTCGTCATTTTGTTTAATTTATTCTGTGAGGATGCTATGTGACCATAATGACCAGCACCTTAATTGCGTAACACACTAATACTATCAGTTGGAATCATTTCAAAGCAAATTCTTAATCCATTGCTCCATAAGTTCGAAAATGTATCAGCTCAGGAACGCAAATAACGCAATGAATGTTGTTGAACTGTCAAAATGAAACACATTGCTACTGATAGTCTGTTACGCTGCCTTAACCGCGATTCCGACTGGTGGTAAGCAGTATGCGATCGTTGATGGTAAAGCGCGCTAGTTTATTAAGAGCCTATTCACTCTAGCCTTGAAGACACTTAAATTGTGATCAGACGGAAAGCCCGAGAGGGAATTATAGTAGCTGTCAAAATGAAACAAATTGCCCTGATTACATATTCGCCACTGCATCAGAACGTACAGAGTGCAACCGCATACGTCCACTAAATGGTTCTGCATGTCTGTCACGCACATTTAATGGTCCTTCGAGCCGGATGTCTACTCTTCGGTCTGTTTCTTCCTTAGAGTAGATTAATTTATCTTAGGTTTATTAATGTTTTGTTTACTTATCTCGTAAGAACTAGTTATTATTTACTTTCTCGTGTCTCAGATCACTTAACTAATCACCATAGGTCGGAATATATAGAGTGATTTTTGGTACTTGTATCATAAATGTTCACAGAAAGAAAACGTGGATAAGCCATTTTCCCGGAATGTAATTGCGGATCCAAGTAAATATTGTTAATGTTGGTAGTGACATTATTACCACTCAATTCATTTAAAGGAAGGTAACAATACTAAACTAATTTATTATTATTTATTTATTACACCGTAAATTTTGTTAGTGTCTACTGCGTGGTTTATTTAAAAGTTAGAGATAAGTCCACGTTTATACTTTGTTTAATAATTAGGGGAGTTCATACATGTTCTGCGAGATTTCCAGGGGGGGGAGATACCTCCCCAACCCCCCTCCCCCTCGGTACGCCCATGTTACACCACCTTAAATCCATTATTACAAGATGCGTTATAGCGATAGCTAAGTTTGCTTAAAAATCTCGGTACTTTCTAATCCATACTAATATATAAATGCGAAAGTAACTCTGTCTGTCTTTCTGTCTGTTACGCTTTCCCGCCTTAACCTCTCAACCGATTTTGATGAAATTTGGCACAGACAATCTTTGGACCCTGAGAAAAAACATAGGCTACCTGTTATCCCGGGAAAATATGTTCCCGAGGGAAATCTAAAAAGCGCGATATAACCGAACTACACGCGGGTGACGCCGCGGGCGGAAAGCTAGTTATTAATACACTCTGAATGTACAAAAACAAATCACATTAAAACAGCTGTTATGTTCTTATATGATTGAATTCAAGACTTATGATCATTTTATAATATCGTTTACTGTATTCAGAAGTTCAAGTTGTCGTCCACACAGTTACAAAGAGAATTAATCATATAAGAACATAACATGGTGTCAGAAGTGATGCCTGTAGTGAAGAATTAACGGACTTAAAAAATGGCCCACTTAAATCAATCGTATAAGAACATAACAACAGCGAAAGCCCTATACAATTTACAGCATAGCGCTTCCTACAAACTCAGTCCTCCATGACGATCAATGTGACAGCCCTGGGCTGAATGGAAACAAAAAGTCCGTCTTCGTCAGCCCTGATGCGTTTCCTACCACTTGAGTTACCGTTTATCACATCGGTACACAGAGCATGATGCGTGTCGTCGACTAAAATTGTCTTTTGTTGCCTCATGACAAGGGACATTTACTTGACATGGGATGGGAAATCTGTATTAAATACGGGATTAGTTCTAATGGTTCCATTCATCCGTTCATTCATCATTACGAGGTACTTTTGTATGACGTCGGAGAATGAGCTCTAACAAGTTAGTAAGTTTCGTAATAATGTAATTGATATTATGTATAAGCATTCATATAATATTAAACAGATATGATATGCTCTAACAAATTAACCGAAATAAATGTGCCGATCGGAGCAGCAGCACACACATGCAATTTTTTTATGCTGCGTACACACGTTGGTACAGTGTGAGTGAGATGGGGCGCAATCTAAAGCATAGAGAAGAAAAAGATGGCTAGTGTTTGTCGTTTGTTTTTACGAGTGTATCGAGAGTGACTATGGCAAGAGATTAGAATTATAATCTTTTGTACGCTTCAAGTTTAATGCGCTAGTGACTTATCTACCTTAGTTTAATATTATATCAATGTGTATAAGTGTAAAAAGTAGGACCCGACATCCATCGATGCGCAGGCTCTTAAAAACTTTACGGATTAAAAAAACTTTTCCCTGTCCATGTTAATATACAGTATGTTAAATAACAGAGGGCGTTTCCTTAAACTCGTTAATATATATCATTAATAGATTAAAATAAAAATATCAGAATAGAAAAATAAGCATAAAAAAATCCGAATAAAAAAAAATTCTAATTGGAAATAAATTTGAAACCTCCTGTTTTAAATCAAAATAGTAGTCGTCATGTATAAATAAATTGCGACGTTGCCGTCTTTCATGTTCGCGTGTACAGTGTGTTTCTTTTACATGTCAATTTAAAATTTTTATTGAATATTTTCTTATTGGAAAAATTTTTAAAACTTTTTGTTTTCGAATGGAAATATTTTTTTTAGCATGTATGTATGCTATACTATTTCGGGTTAACGGGAACGCCCTCTGTTAGTTAACATACTGTATAGACTGTCGTAAAGAAAAAGATGCAATGCACTTAAAGGAGATGTTTTAGAAATGTATGGAGCCTGGGCCAGCACATTGTACACTTAATGCTAGGTATAGTTACGCTATAGTTAACTGTTTTTAATGTTTATTTCTTATATTTTGGCTTAGTTTTTATACAGATTCAATTTAACTCGGCCAAGGAGGGCAACACAACTACTAATAAATATGGTGGTCAGCAATAAGCGAAATAAGATTTTGACAGTGACATTTGATTGACCTGTCATGTATCTAAGGCTATCGTATCTATATTATCTACCATATACTTAACTGCGAAAAAAACAAAACATGAATTCCGAATATACGGCCCAATAAATAAACATAATCAACTCAAATCAACACCCGACACGAACACAACGGGTCAATAGAACTGTCAAAGTCGCCAATCAAACGTCATAACCAGTGTCATGGCTACCTTAATAAAGGGTTATCTCACTAAAAACGTTTCAAATAATTAATTATATATACTTGTATTTTATTCAAATTAAATTAGTAGTATTTTTATGAAAATCTTCTATTTTTTTCCTTTTTATCTATATAGCGTACATAGTGGTGGCCCAAAATGAAACATCTCCTTTAGTTTAGTTTTGAATCGGTTCAATTTTCTTTCTTCATGTTCAATAAGACCGTTATTGTTGCGTACCAACCTATTTCACAACGAGGAACAACAGCATGAAAGACAGCGTTTCATCCTAGGAAAAAGTTTTTTACTTTTATCTGCTACCGAAAGCGTAAGAAGTTTTTATTCAAAAATAGAATAATCTTGAATAAATGAATACACGATTTTCTTTTTTTTTCTTTCTTTCTTTTTGGCTTCGCGAGGTTTATGTATTTAGCCAATGTCACGTAATTATGAATTATTCATGTCGAAACAGACGGCCGTGTGACCCGTCTTACGAGGGAGGATTTGGACAGTCATGATGTGGCCACTATGCTGCGATATTTCACTATTCTTTATGAATTATTTACTAAATGCACTTTTTACTACATAAATCAAGCACTTTTATTTAGTAAACAACACTATAAATAATTTTAAAGGTCCAATGAAAAACGAGCGTGACACTCAGCTTAACTTTCCCGCCAAAACTTCCAAAATACACGACTTATTACCGTTTCATAAAAATGAACATTTATTTATTTTGAAAATGGAACTAATAGCGCAATCTCTTCGTTAGAATGAGTGCATTGCGATGCAGCTACTGAAAAAAGGGGAAAAAGCAGATAATTGTCTTTTTTCTAACAATAAGACAATTATCTGACTTTTCCCAACTATGCTAGGGTCGGTTTTCAGTCCAACCGAATGTTGCTGAATGTCTGACTTTTGATTTCTCGTAACAACTAACGTGCTTTCCGAGATATGAAAGGGTCTCGTAATATAAAGATAGTCACCCATCCACAGGCTAACCTCGGGAAGCGTGGCTTAACCTGATCATTCGACTTGAGAGCCTATTATTATTTACCACGGGCCCATCTCCTAACTTAAAAAAAAAGATTGGCGCGAAATCTTTAGAATTTTTCATACACAGAAACTACGTGATCAGGATTCAGGCTATATTATTCCCACTACTGGGACACAGGTCTCCTCTTGATGAGAGGAAGTGGGCCGTAATCTACCGAGCTGGCCCGTTGTAAGTTGATACATGTCACATGTCTTCGAAGTTTGTTTTAGCTCTAGAACCTAATTTCCTCACGATGATTTCCTTCGCCGTTTTGAGTTTTACAATAATTGAAAATTCTTTGTTATTCTAACTCCTGACCGTAATTTATATAATATGTAAAGAAAACCCTGTCCGACCCGTAAGGATAATAAAGGTTAGGTAAACACATGGCCAAATAAAATATTAAATTTTACATAATCATCATAGTAACAATACTAATGAATTTTGAAATAATCTTTTTTTGTCGCGAATTAATTCCAACTTCCCCAAAATTTGGTAATTTTAAAAAAGTGACAACACCATTTGTGACTGAGCGAATAGCGATGCGCCCACGTGCCGCGTGCCCTGCCCCCCGTCACCCGCGGATGTATGCCTAACGTGTTGTCTACCGCACATGCACTAAGTTACCTCGCTATTTCGAAATAATATTTATTTTTTTAGGGGGATTTTTTTTAAGTTTAGACCGGCTTTGTAGGCATTATTATAATCAGTTATCGATACCTAACAATACCTTCACGGATCGGACAGGGTTTTCTTTACTTTTATTGTATAATATTGTATTGAATTATTTCACTTTCTTGCAACCGTAGTAAGAAATTGAGTTCACGCCGCTAAACACATTATAACTCTGTTTTTAGTTACGCCTTCGCTAAAGCTCTGGAGAAAAACTACCTCGTATGTAACGGGTAATTTTTGCCCTTCCTATAACAATCTAATATTATTTGCGGTTTCAAAAACATAACCCAGAAAAGAACGTAAAAAATGCAACAATTGTGGTGAAACAGCTGTTTTATTCTTTGCTACCCAATATAATTAAAATCATTTTTGTTCATTAATATTTTCAGCACATTTCTACAAAATACATAAACACGTAAGTAAGTCGTGGTGGCCTAGTAGTAAAAATACCAGCCTCTCAAGTATGAGTGCGCGGGTTCGATTCCAGGTCAGGCAAGTACTAATGTAACTTTTCTAAAGTTATATGTACTTTCTAATTAAATCTTGGACACCAATGACTGAAGGTGAAGGAAAACATTTTGACAAAACCTGGACTTTATAAGTCTGAAATCGCCAACCTGCATTGAGCAAGCATGGTGATTACGCTCAATCCTTCTCTATATGAGAGGAGACCTGTGCCCAGCAGTGGGACGATAAAAAGGTTGATGATGATGATGATGACATAAACACATGAGGAGTCAAGAAAATAACTTGACAGGAGTAATTAATGAATCCTTTCCCAGCGAAAGTACTAGGAAGTGTCGAAGGGCGGCCGTTTTGGGGGACTGTCTTATGTAATATTGATGTTCAAAAAGTGCTGATTCTCAGCCTAATTTGAATCGAAATCGTCGTCTCTGACTCGTAAGTCTGGGCGGTTGCCTCTGGGCCTACTTAGTACCTAGCTACTAAAACTTTCCTATCTCATCTACGACATCTAGACTTCCATAGAATATACAATATGTAAAGAAAACCCCGTCCGATCCATAAAGATAATAAAGGTTAATCAAAACGAATCAAATCAAATAGAATATGAAATTTTACATAATCATCATAGTAACAATACTAATGACTTTTAATTTTTTTTTCCACAAATTAATTCCAACTTCCCCAAAATTTGGTAATAAAAAAAATGACAACACCGTTTTTGACGGTACTTATCATTAGCGAATAGCGATGCGACCGTGTCCCCCTTCGCCCGCTCATGTATTGCCTACTTCACATGTATTAAGTTACCTCTTTTTGCGAAATAATATTTATTTTTTTAGGGGGATCTTTTTTAAGTTTAGCCCGCCTTTGTATGCATTAGTATAGTAGAATCAGTTTTCGGTACCTAACAATACCTTCACAGATTGGACAGGATTTTCTTTAGGTACATCCATACTAATATTATAAATGCGAAAGTATCTCTGTCTGTCTGGCTATCACGCCAAAACTACTGAACAGATTGTAATGAAATTTGGTATACAGATAGTCTAGAGACTGAGAAAGGACATAGGCTATAAAACATCCTGCTATGACCAATAGGAGCAGAGCAGTAACAAAAAATGTTGCGAAAACGGGTACAAACCAGGACGTACATATTGCTCCCATTATTTTAACAGGCGATTATTTTATATTTTTTACAATTGAGCTATTTCGGTTCGAAGCTTACGCGGGTGAAACCGCGGGGCACAGCTAGTATTGTATAAAACAAATAATAAAGTCGTTGTGACCTAGTGGTTAAAACACCAGCCTCTCAAGTATGAGTGCGCGGGTTCGATTCCAGGTTAGGCAAGTACCAATGTAACTTTTTTAAAGTTATAATGTACTTTCTAAGTATATCTTGGACATCAATGACTGAAGGTGAAGAAAAACATCTTGAGGAAACCTGGACTTTTAAGTCTGAAATCGCCAATCCGCAATGAGCAAGCGTGGTGATTACGCTCAATCCTTCTCTGTATGAGAGGAGACCTGTGCCCAGCAGTGGGACGATAAAAAGGTTGTTGATGATGATGATAAAATAATAAATAATATAAACATTGCATTCTCGATAGCTCTACTAAATACTAACATAGACGTGTACAAATCGTGCAGGTGTACTTGGCGTCAAAAGCTTGCCGAACAACGATAAAGATCTAGTGTCACGACGGGAAATGCTAATGTAACGCACATATGTATATCTCAGTACGTGTGGTCGGTTTTCAAGAAAATGTGCCGTGTGAAAATGTGGAACTTAGATGTGGAATAGTCAGGATGTTGTCAGTTTCACTAATAGAAAATTTTATGAGTGCGAAACTCTCTGGTGAACTTAAGAGAGGACTCTAGTGCCGAGGAATTTGGAAAATATGTATTTGAAGAAACTATTGCCGTCGCGCTGCTTCCAACCTCTCCCGGTAAAGTACGAAAAGGACAGTTGCAGCTCAGGCTGATTTTACCTACAAAAACGTTGACCATAAGACGTTTCGTATTCCGCTGTTTTCTTTTTCAAAACACGACAAACCTCAATTATTTTTATATCAAAATTAACAAAAACAAAAAAATACAAAACAAAATAGTGTTTAGCAGTTGTTTACGCTAATAAATTCTTTCTTCTTCTTCTTTTCTTCTTCTCAGCCTATAGAAGTCCACTCCTGGACAAAGGCCTCCCCCAAGGCTTTCCATGATGACCGGTCGTGTGCTGCCCGCATCCATTGGCTTCCCGTGACCTCAAACATTTTGTGTAGAGTTTTTAACCACTTAAATAGCTAAGTTATTAAATTGATGATATTGAAAGGATGTTTATCTATATATGTATCTATTATGAACTTACTTTGGGGCTAGCTCAATCTGTGTGATTTGTCCGTACTTATATACTTATTTATTTATATTTAGTTATTTATTGAATTATAAACCTAACTGAAATGCAGTTCTTTATATAAAAAATACAACTTAGTTTTGTACTAATCTGTTACTGCACTATTAAGAAATTTGCATAAATCTCTATCTACATATAAAGTTCTAAATACAATACACAGTCAAAGGTTAAAGCTACAACTAAAGTAAGATTTCGTTTTGTACCAGGGTCGTATTTATACAGCATACAGACTTTCATTTCATCAGAAGCTTTCATTAGTTACCTATATCAAATAAATAGTAATTATTTATAAATGTTTAGGCGAGTTTACCGGGATAATTATCGGTAGGTACATATGTACATTCCGTTAAATGGTAATTTCTACCAAACGCAGCGGTAATTTTATGTTAGCAACATACTAATTAAATGCCATTCATGCCCCGAAGTTGCCTTCGCTTTTGCTACTTAGAAATGCCGCTGTGTTTAGTAGAAATTGTCAGTCAACGAATTATATACTTCTTCTTCAACCTATAGAGGTCCACTGTTGAGCAAAGGCCTCTCCCTAGGCTTTCCACGAATATATACCCATTATCGTAATTGCCCCAGTAAACATAAGGTAGGTACGTCTATTTAGAAAAAAACTAACCCTAGAGTTAATTTCCAAGAAAGAATTTCCCAATAAACATTTTTGAGCCATTAACTATACTTATAAAAAACAATAATCAAAAAACCAGTTTACAAAAATATAACAAAAACCTAAAAAGCGCAAGAAAATCCGCGTCATGCACCACAGTGTTGCGTCGGCGCATAATTAAATCGCGATAAATGTCAGAGCGATAGCGCAGCAATTTATCGACGTCCGCCGACTCCTGCGCAGGGTTACCAGCCATCTGAATTTTCCCGGACGAATCCGGAATTTTGGCTCTCTTTCGTTCTATTATTTGTTAGGACTTTTCAACTTTACAGATTAGTTTCATACACATTTAAGGTTGAATTATTATTAACATTGACAAGATGGACATTTCACACCGGGTCAGCTTCTAATGTTGTACAAAGCTCAGGTCCGCTCGTATGTGGAGTACTGTAGCCACATTTGGGTTGGTGCTGCGAAATGTCACCTGGCTACTTTGGATTCAGTGGAGAGACGTGCGAAGAGGCTGATTGGCGACCCAGACTTAACTCAAAACGGTCTCCAAAGCCTGGAGCACAGGCGTAGAGTAGCCAGCCTTTCGGTCTTCTATAGGATGCATTCTGGTGAGTGTGCAAGGGAATTGCATGATTTAATAATTCTCCCATCTCCGTTCCACCATCGGACGACCCGTCGTACGGCGAGTTTCCACCCTTACGTTATTGACACCACTGCGATCCAGATGAAGCGTTTCGGTTCCTCTTTTATACCGGGTACATCGAGGGACTGGAACAATTTGCCAGCGATGGTGTTTCCGTCACATTACAATTTGAGTGTTTTCAAGGCTAGAGTGAATAGGCTCTTAATAAACTAGCGCGCTTTACCATCAACGATCGCATCACTGCTTACCACCAGGCGGGATTGCGGTCAAGCGCTAGTTTATAACTTATATATAAATTGACAAGAAAAATAACACACAAAACCAAATAGTATATAACATTAGTACTATAATCGCCGAAGGGTTGGCAACATCCAACGTAGGTTAAGGCGACGAGAAATGGGAAGCTCGCGCCCAGTAAGGACCAGGGTATCCTTAGAATTTCTGAGTAGCGTCCACAGAAATATTTTCTAATATCTGTGGTAGCAGCCAGTGTCTGGATTTGTCCATTTAATGGCAACAAGTTCACTTGGGACTTAGACATATAAAGCAAAAAGATATGTGTTTAAAATTTCATCAAAATTGGTCCCGCCGTTTGAGTGTAAAAAAGTGACAAACATACAAACATATCGCAAACTTCTGTCTTTTTAACATTAATAGGACGTATTCAAGTTTCCTGTTTCGATATGGTTACCGTACTCCTGCGCAGCCGACCGGTCAACGCGACCCACGTCCGCAGCGGTATTTACTTTGATGCGATATTTATGTACTGTGGGTATGAAAGTACCTTTTATTATAAAGATAATATGAGAACTATGACTTTGTGCAGATACAATTATTTAATTTATATCGCCGGAATTCTCAATTCAAATAACTCCTGAAAAGTTGCGCAGATTTCCTCTATATTTTTATACTTATGAAGCACCTATTGCTTAAGAATGAAATCAGAAACAAATGTTATAATATAATAATTTATTTCAGGCAAGACCCATAACTTTACACAAGCAAATACAAAATACAAACAAACTAAGAAAAAAAAAAGAACGAAGAATAAAGTAAAAACTTTCATTTAAAAAAAGTATTTTTTTTTAATGTAATTTTTTTGTAGTAATTTTTGTTATAAAAAGTTTTGATTCTTCTTCTTCTTCTAAGCTTATAGAGGTCCACTGCTGGACAAAGGCCTCCCCAAAGCTCTTATTCCATTGGGAGGCATTGCCATAATCCCCATGCTTGTTAGGCGGGTTCGGGATCGCAGTAATTTGATATTACACAGAAGAAGCGCTGCTGCCCGCTTCCCTGGTGAGAGTTCCCGTAGTCGCTTCTTACGACACCCACGGGAGGATATATGGGTTGGTACTGTTCTAAGCCCGGTACCACACGGAAAAGTTAAAATTATTAAATAAATATCCCATTTACATGTCACATCCTTGGTCATTTATAGAAACATATACTCGTACAATATGTAAAGAAAACCCTGTCCGACCCATAATGATAATAAAGGTTAGGTAAACACTTGACCAAATATAATATAAAATTTTACATAATCATCATAGTAGCAATACTAATGAATATTGAAATAATCCTTTTCTCCCGGGAATTAATTCCAATTTCCCCGAAATTTGGTAATTTTTAAAAAGTGACAACACCGGTATTATAAGCGAATAACGTCGCGACCACGTCATAGGTGCCGCGTGCCCTGCCCCCCGCTGCCCGCGGAAGGGGTTGCTTACCGCACATGTGTTAAGTTACCTCTTTTTGCGAAATAATTTTTTTTTTTAAGTTTAGCTGTCTTTGTGGGCATTAGTAGAGTCAGTTATCGATACCTAAGAATACCTTCACGGATCGGACAGGGTTTTCTTTCCATATTGTATAATATACATATGTATCTACCTCACTATATTTCATCTCAATAAAAACAAAAAAACCATTTACTGACAGCCAGCCCATAAATATTAATTAGTCCAACATTTAGTTCCCTGGACCAAACAGACAGTATCCTCGAAGGAGTATCATGGACTCGTGACCATCTCTTCGTGAATTCGTGACCTAAAACAATTACTAACACGACATAACACGAGTGCTCTGTGTCCACTAGTTGTTCTCGTCTCTCAAACAACTCCTACGCAAACATTGTTGTTTATTACTGAAGATTAGCAGACATTTCGCCGAAGCTTTCAACCATATTATTTTTTACTTTATTGACCATTTGACGTGGTTCATCTATGTAAACTAAAGTCTGACATTCAGCTGCATTCACACAGAAAGTCGATCCGGAGTTAATTGGGAGGGGCTAGACAAGTGATGATTGACATGACCTTTTGAGATCGCAAGCAAAGACATAAGTTTAAAAACATGCTTTTAAAAAATATTAAACTAAAAAGTTAAAAATAATTTTAAAAAAAGCGTGAGGCGCTTAATATACAAAAATTATGGCACAAAGCGCCTCACGCTTTTTTTTAAATATTTTTAACTTTTTAGTTTAATATTTTTTAAAAGCATGTTTTATTAGTTTATTAAACTACTTTTTTTTTCAACTTTTAGTTCGATATTCTTTTTAAAAAAAAAACGAACGTATTGAAAACGGTGGGACATTTTACAGTAATGAGCCGCTCACTCGTAATCCAAAGAGTTAGAGACGGACAAACAAATAAACAAGCAAGCAAACATACAAGTGAAACCATTGATAAAATATTAAACTAAGGTAGATATGTCATTAGCGCACTAAAAATGAAGCGTACAAAAGGAAGTAAGTCCTGTATCTCGCTTTAGTCACTCTCGATACACTCGTAAAAACAAACGACAAACACTAACAGCGCAAACGACAAACACTAGCCATCTTTTTCTTCTCTATGCTTTAGATTGCGCCCCATCTCACTCACACTGTACCAATGTATGCCGAATAAAAATATGCATGTGTGCTGCTGCTGTGTTCGGCACATTTTTTTTGGTCAGTTTGTTAGAATATATCGTATCTGTTTAATATTTTATCAATGAGTGAAACTAATAAAAAGCATGTAAAAATAATGGCGCAGATTCCCTTGTTCACAAACTAAACTAAACTAAACTAAACTAAATGTAAGTCTAGTGTATCTATTTCTTTCCCGTGCGAAGTATTCGTACATTCGCGGTTTGAAAATTTCTTGATATTCAATAGTAAATTTGCAGAAAAACCACTGAAGTGTGAGTAATTTGTAAATTTTTCCGGTGTAGCGGTTCAGAAAAGCTTTGAAATAATGCCTTATTTATGTATAATTGTTGGAGGTTGTATACCTACCTTGGCAACCAACACATGATGCGCTGTCTGTCGTCATGACAGAACTATAAAATAAATGGTGTGAAGCTGATACGGTCTATAATTTAGTAAATAATATAAGTACTCGGGGAATGCGCTAATGCTGGATAAGTTAATTTTTTAACAGGTTATGGTTCCCATTCCGTACCTGAGTAAATATTATTAAAAGTGATCGTAAAAAATATTTCCTATAAAATACTGATTGTCACGTTGTTGACAGTGAAAAAACAATACTGTCAAAAAGTGAAAAAATGTGTGATGAAAATTCTGTTTCTGGTTCCTATTGCGGAATTAAAAAACTGCAAGGAGCGAATGATTTTACATCGTGGAAATTCGTTGTGAAAAACCTCCTCGAATCCAAAAACTTGTGGGATGTTGTGGAAACAGAAAATATCAGTGATTTACAAAAAGACAGTGATAGGAAGGCACGATCAACTATATGTCTGCTTATTGAGCCTACATGTTTTGCGCACGTGTACCAAGCAAAAACCGCACGCGAGGTATGGCAAAACTTGTGCAGAGCCTACGAGGATCAAGGCTGGGGCAGGCGAATTTTGCTGCAACGTAAACTATGGCAGTGTCGTTTGGAAAATTATTCAAGTATGGAAAAATACATCTGCGATATAGTACACCTGGCACAGCAGCTTAATGATATAGACGCAAAAGTATCAGACGATTGGCTTATTTCAATACTATTGGCTGGCTTAACGAGCGAATACAACCCGTTCGTGATGGCCATCGATAATAGTGGTAAAGAGGTAACACTAGAGCAAGTAAAGACCAAATTACTACAAGAAGGCAACAGACAAGCCGAAGTGTGTAATGGGGCTGGTGAGCAAGCTTTTACCACTCAAAACAGGAAGAGCAACAACAACACTGCTCGGAAACCAGCGAGATACAAATGTTTCAAGTGTCACAAATTTGGACACAAAGCATCAGAATGCAATGGCATCAAGAAAACTGCGAATATTTGCATGGGTACTGCCGATACCGTAAATAAAAACGCCTGGTATGTTGATAGTGGCTGTTCTACCCATATGACGAATGATGCGAACAAATTAGTGCAATATAAGACACAGAAAGGCGGCTGTAAGATAAAAGTTGCTAGTGGTGATGAGATATCAGTAGTTGGAAAGGGCAATGCAGCACCGATTGTGAGTAAAAATGAGAAACTCAAATTGAATAATGTCCTGCATGTTCCCGAATTGTCGATGAACCTAATCTCAGTGAGTGATCTCGTAAGAGACGAGTACAAAGTTGAGTTTGACAAGCATGGATGTTTGATTAAAGATAAAAATGACCGCAAAGTTGCCACTTGCAAAGAAGTTGGTGGAATTTTTAAACTGATTGAAAACAGCAATATTGTGGTTAATTTAACAACATCGAATGAAGTTTTGTCGAATTTATGGCACAGGAGACTAGCTCATCTAGGACAAAAGTACATGATCACCCTGAAAAACATGGTATCTGGAATAGAATTCAAAACTACGGACAAAATAGAGCCGTGTGTTCCATGTATAAATGGAAAGAGATGCAAAAGTCCATTCAAAAAACAAGGCACTTGAGCAAATGATTTATTGGAGATTGTGCACACAGATTTGTGCGGCCCAATGGAAGAGCCATCTTTTGCTGGTTCGCTGTATATGCTTTCATTTATTGATGATTTCTCGCGAAAGACGCACGTCTATTTCTTAAAAAATAAAAGTCAATGTCTCAACAAGTTCCGTGAGTATAAGGCGGAAGTAGAAAATGAGACTGGCAAGATGATCAAGTGCTTGAGATCGGATAATGGCAAAGAATTTTGCAACGATGCCTTCGACAAGCATTTGAAGTTAGCTGGTATAAAACATCAAAAGACAGTTCCATACACGCCGGAGCAGAATGGCGTGGCTGAAAGAGCGAATAGAACAATCATTGAGAAAGCGCGAACATTACTTTTTGAAGCCAATTTGGGCAAAAGATTTTGGGCAGAAGCAGTCGGAACAGTTGTATACTTAAAAAACCTAAGCCCAACGAAGGCTGTCACTGGAAAAGTACCACAGGAACTCTGGTCTGGTAAGAAAATAGATCTGAGTCATCTGAGAGTATTCGGATGTTTGGCATACGCTCTGAAACCAAAACAAAAGAGAAAGAAGCTAGACACAAAAACTGAAGCTCTAATATTTGTTGGCTACTGCGAGACCACGAAAGGTTACAAACTGGTAGAACCAAAGACTGGAAAATTTTCAGTTGTGAGAGACGTCCAATTTTTAGAAAATGTTTTTCCTGGAGACGATATGAAAGTGACGAAGAACTCAGTCGTTCCTATTTCAACAGAGGAGGAACGTGTTGAACCTGAGGTTGCATGTGAGGAAATTCACAGCGTTAGTGAAGGAAGCAATGAAGACGTTTTTGAAGAAACTATTGACGAAATAAGACAGGAAGCTCAAGAAGCAAGTACCAATCCTATATTACAATCTGAAAACAACGATTGTGAAAACCCGCCCAGATATAACTTACGTCCAAGGAATAATGTGGACTACAGATGCACATGTGCGAAAGCCGAAGCTGAAAGAAAAGCTATCGCAGATATTGATGGCGATCCAACGACAATGGATGAGGCAATGTCAAG